>JAMLFT010006010.1:0-16697 GCA_026544285.1 Pachyrhizus erosus
ATATTATTATTAAAATAAATTTTATTTTTTTAATTTATTAAGTTTGTCTCATAACTCAGATATTTATAACAATAATATTTAAATTAAATAAAAATAAAAAAATTTATCAATTTTTTTATAAAATAATCCTTTAAATATGTTAATAGATTATATCAAGTTTTTAAAAAAGTTAAATTAGACCTAAAAAAAGCTTTCAATAAATAATAGGTAAGATTATATATTAATTTTTAATAACAAATTAGACATATTTATTTAAAATCCGATCCTAACTTATTTCCATTCTAACGATTAAACGTCCAATTTTTTTAAAAAATCACTAATTGCAAATTAACTACACACCAATTAATGTTGTTATCCATGTAATAACAAGTATCCAACAATACGGCAGAAACATAAAAGATTAAATATGCTCTTTTATCAATAACAGACAGGAAATGGTAACTTTAAACTACTAATATTTTTTATTTCACATTTTTGCCATTATTAAATGAGCTTTTAAGAAACTAAATGAGAATTTATCCTTTTTTTAAACTACATTTATAGGTTAATGGCTGGACGTCCACATTCTTAACAAGTCACTAATTTCAAACTAACTACATAGCTCAGCAAGGTGTAAATAAACTAATTAACGTTGTCATCTACGTTATAACAATCAATTATAGTTCTACATCATGGTTTACCTCAGAATATTATATGTTTTTTGCAACTAGTCACATTTACCCTCCCTAGAAACAGCAAATATAAAGCTCGAGTATTAAAGGCTACCATTTTCATACTAAACCGAAAATTAAAGAAGCCCTCCATTCTTGCGTGCCAAACAAAACCAGTGATGAGAATCCAAACTTTGCTTAGTCAAAAGGAGTAGTTGTGGATATAGGATGCGGTGGTGGGCAAGGGATTGTTTGTTCCTCTATGGTAAAGGTTCTATTTCCACAATGAGATAAGAGGAAACACCTAAGATCCATGTGGAAATCAATGAAAAAAAACTAAAAAGGAAAAATGGCTAGTTATTGGAATTGCCTTAAATATCCAATGGTGGAAGGAATAGCCAATGAAATGAAACGAGTATTTGAGCATGCATTGCATAGTTGCAATTTGCAAAGTGTGTAATAAAAAGGTGGCAAGGGCAATCCTTATGTGGGTCCATTCATTGACCGAAAGTAAACACATTGAACGGATGGATTTGGGTGTGGAAATCTATTTCATCCTCATCATGATTTTTACCTAGAAGAATATTTCTTAGATGGACACGACTGGATGGTCCATGGCTTCAAAGAATCGAAAATGATACAGAGGAATGATTGTTTAGATAGAAAATTGAGTGGGGAAATTTAACAAATGGATTGGAAAGGGAGAGAATACACATCCAACCAACAATTTCAGCCAGTTAGGCTCTGCTGTTGCCTGGTAAGTCTAATCCTGACAGGTTGCTTATCAAATTAATTCTCAATTTAATTGCCTAAATAGGGGACCACTGACACCTCTTTCATTCTTCTTGCTCTTAAATTCTGACAACTAAATTTTGTACAAAACCCCATTTTCGTTGAGACAATTTTAAAAGGCATAGCAAACGCAAGCCTAAAATGCTTGCTAATTTGTGCCTGTGATTTTGCATCACTTTCAACTAAATAGACATAGCATAATGTGCTTGTGCTTGTGCTTGTGCCTGTTTATTTATGTAACTAGAGTTTCTGGTAAATTATTTATTATTTTTCTATTTGGTTTTCCGCCTAAATGCTTGCTTGAGCTGATATCGTTATTAATGTGATGTGATTTCGATTTCGACTAGTGGATTAGCCTATGTTTAGGATAGAAATTAATTCACTTATAGCTTAGGTTTTCAAGATTTAAATCTATTTTCCCTTTTGAATTAAGATTTAAGTCCTTTTTTTTTTTAATTAACCTGAATTTTACCTAAACTTGTAAAGTCCAATTTTGCTTTTTTTTTTTTTTTTAAATATCGGTTTAGCTTAAAATCTACTTAATTGTAAGATTTATTTAATAAATTTAAAAAGTATTTCAAAAATAAGTTCATAGACCTAAACTTGTAAGGCAGCACAAACCATGGATGCCTCGAGGCAAATCAGGTAGACATCTATGACACTCACCAATCTAAAATTCCTAAAAATATTTTAAACTCTTTAAAAAATTTATTGTTAAATTATTAGATTATAAATTATATTGTATTTTTTTGTTAATTGGCTAGTAAAATTATACAATTTTAAAATATGTGTAGAGATTTTGCTGTAAACCTTTTAAGAGGTCTTAGAGCATTTTAAAAATTTATAGAAGATTATTTTACATTTGCTTTGAATTTTAACAGAAAAAAAAAAAAAAAAAGCTATGCCGCTGGAATAAATATAAAATCTAACTTTAATTTCACGAAAACTTACCATTCAACATCAGCCTAAGGTAGTAGAAATCCTGAGACAATTAATCTCAACTAAAATCTTGCCAGTCATGTTTTAGTGTGGTCACTTATAAGAATTATATTTATGTGATTTTATTTTTTAAAATTTTATAATTATATGATTAAAATTATTTTTAAAAAATAATATTTAAAAGATTAAAATTATATAATTATAATATCTAAAAAATTCAATTGATACAATTAAAATCTATAAATTAAAATTACATATTTATTATATCTAAAGACTCAATTGGTATAATTAAAATTTAAAATTATATAATTACAATATTTAAAAAATAAAAAATAAAGTTAGACCTAAAAAATAAAATTTGCTTATGTTTTCATAATTTCTAAACCAACACTTGGCTTATAAGTTTAGTTTTAAAAAAATAGTAAATATACCATTTCAAAACATTATAACATAAGTTATACAATAATAATTTAATTATTATCGACCCATATTATTATTTTTTAAAATATATTGGCCTAATGGATTTGATTTTTTAAAAAATAACTTAAAGTATTTTAAACTAAATAAACTTGAATATGTCTTATTTAATAAACAAATTTTACTTAACATGAGTCTAGGCAAAGTTATAAGCTAGCCTCAAACAATAAGTATGACCTGGATGGATACAATATATGGATGATGGTAAGGTTTGGAAATGAAATGAAATGAAATTCAATGACAGTTTGTTGCACTAAAAATTAAAATCGTAGTAGCTTTTTTATGCACACTTGCATAAACTGAGTCGAAGTTGTTTTCATGATTGTTAATGATTTGTGCTTCTCTTTTGAACTTATTTTTCTTCTTCAGGTCAGTCTAAAGTGAAAATTACTTTAGGGGAAAATAGATTCAACAGGCAACTGATGATAGGAGCTTGACATGTACACCCTCCCTATGCAGCACCATCAAATCATCATAGCCACTGTGATTACCCATTTTCTTCCCCATGAATTACTACGTTGCTTCAACAAATTAATTAAGCTATTCAGCATATATATATATATATATTATGAGCAATCATGTATTTATATACAGTCCTTTTTTTGCATAATTGTTAACTTTGGAGTAAAGCTACATATGCAACTGAAAAATATTGCTTTTCCAAAAGTAAACAAATTAATGCGTACATTAATTAGTATATGTTATACCATGTAAATAAAAATAAAAATAAATAAATAAGGAATTTGTTGTTATGATTAACTCTAATTTTAATATAATTATATTAATAACATGCACAAAAAATTCACCCAAAAATAATATGGACCAAAATACTTTTAAAATATATTATAATTTATATAAACAAGTTAGTTAACAAGAATTTTTTAGTGAATTAGTATTTTTTTTAAAAGAAATTGCTCTCTATCCTTTCATGTGGACTCCTTTTTTCTTTTTTTTTTTTATAAAATTCTCTCTCCTTTCTTATTTTAGTCTCAAACTTATTTCTGTTGCATATGCCTCATCTACACAACTGCAACTATATTGTAAATCTAAAATCCTATACAATATTTTAAAAACTATTCTTTAACAGAGATATTTTTAAGATTTTTTTAAAATAAAAATATTTTTAAGAGTTATTAATATTTTCAATGAGTCACATATTTTAACACATATATAGAACATTTAATTTTTAATTTCTTTTAAATATATTTTAATTTTAAATTTAAATTTAATTTAATTTATCAATCAACTAAAAAATTGTTAATTTTAGATAATTATGTATTTTAACTATATGAGATCCTTTATTAATGTACCCCAATTGTGTGTCCCTTTGCCCAAGCCTCTCCTCCATCTAGGGAGAAGAGGGAAAGATGATAGATTGTAAAGTTTCAATTGAAAAAATATAAGTTTTTTTTTTTAAAATAAAGAAAAACTTTAGAAGACTATAAAAGATAAATCTTTTAAATTTTAAAGTAAAAGTAACTTATTAAAATAATTTTATCAGCAATTTTATTAATACATATTATTGTTATTACATTATACATAAGAAATATTTGAATTCAATTTTTCTCGTACAAAAATAATGTTGATGATAAAATTATTTAAGTTTAATAGTTATATTTTTATAATATAAAATAATTTTATATTTTTATTTATTTATACATCATTTTTAATATGATTGTTAAGGTAATTATTATAAAAATAAAAATATTTAATACATAATAGTTTATGATATTATAAAATTATTTTATATTGCATGATATGTTTTACAATATATTTATATAAAAGTATAGTTAATTTTTAGTCCATGTATTTTAATGTATTTCACTAATATTAAAATTTCAAATAACTCATGTCAACAAACACTAATAAACAAAAAAATAATAATAATCTTCTTGATTTATTAAATGTTAGCTATTAAAAATTATTTTTAATATCTTATTAATTTCATCAAAATCAAATGTTACCACATCAAATTCACAATAAGTCCAACTTAGATTAGGAATGAAAATAAGTCAAGTTATTAATAAGAACTTATGGCCTAACATATTAAAACCTAACTTGGCCAACTTGTTTAATAAAAAGGTTGGGTTTGAGTTTTTTAAAAACCTATTTAGTTAAATAAGTTAGGCTTTAACTTATATAAAAAAAACTATTAAACTTGATAAGCTAACTTATTTATTTATTTAAATATAATAAAAAATTAATATACATGTTATACTTTTATATTTAATATATTAATAAGTTAATAATCTCATATCATAAATAAAGTAAATATTTAAGATATTATTAAAATAATTTTTATCAATTATTTTTTATACTATTATTTATTAATTTTATCAATTTTATCAATTTTATATCAATATTATACTATTATTTATTTTTTATAAATAAAGTAAATATTTAAGACATGTAAATAAAATAAAATTATTTTTTATCAATTTTTTTTTATAAAATAGGTTTTTGAATAGGCTAATAAGCTATACCAAACTTTTAAAAAAATCAGACTAAATTTTTTTAAAAAAATGATAGGCTAATAGGTCAAGTTAAATCTTAATTATTTATAACAGGCAAAACCTATTTAAGCAAAATTTAACTTAACCTATTTTCATCTCAAACTTAGACCTTGTCAATGTCAATAAAATGTTGGGTTTGAGCTTTAAATTTTGAGCACAAATTAAAGTTGGACTTTGTTGACTTGGTCAAAACCTAGCTTACAAAAACTTTATGCAAAATGAAATTTCACCTTGCTTAAATTTCATTTCGAAAGCCAAAATTAAATATGATATTTTTTGTCTAATTGTGTTATAACTCACAACCCAGATCGTGCTTGCAATTAGTCTAAGTTAAACCTATCTCGATAAAAATATAGAGATTAGACTTTAAATTTTAGATACTAATTAAATTTTGACCTTATTTATTAACCTAGCTTGATTTAAACTTAATCTCACAAAAAAACCTATAAAAAATTATTCTAATTTCCCCCCTCTAGATTCTCTTATCATAGACTTACATAAAGAGTAATACATAATTTTAATGAACTTTCTATATAAAAAAACTTGTATGATCAATAACAAGTTTTTTAAGTTAGAAATAAAAAAATGAAACTAAAAATTGATTTTGATTTCTAAAAATTTAAAATTTTAAAGCTAAAATCTATCCCAAACAAGTTAAGATTTTATAAATATTTTTAATTTAAATTATTTTATTATAAATAAATTAATATTTCAAATTCAAATTAAATCATAGTTTAAGATTAAAGGGATTTTAGATCCTTTTAAATTATGGTCAAACATCCAAGTTAAATCTACACCCACAAGACTAAGAGTGGAAATAGATTAGACCAAACAATATTTTTCTTAAATAGATTTAACTTGATTAAAAAATATAAAAGTCAAACTTGATCTATTAGTTTCATAGGTTATTTTAGACTTTGTCTAATTAATTATTTAAAAAATTTGACTTCACATTTTAAAAAATTATTGCATGTTAAAGTTTTTATATATAAGATTAACTAATATGCTAATTAATAGGTGAGCGGTGAATTTTTTTTTAAAAAAAGAAACTATAAACTACAAAATTAAAATCATTGTTACTAAAAAAAACATAATACAAAATTATTTTAAATATTTAACTTGATAATCATAATAACTTATTTAAAAATCTATTTTATAATAAAATGTCTAATTAAAATAAATATATGATTTTAATATATGATATACTCTTAATTTTTGACATTTTAAATTAAATAGACCTTTGTATAAGTCTTAATCTTTTTCTTTTAAAAAAAAAGTTAATTTATATTAGGAGCGTTTGATAGGATAATTCTTTTAAATTTTTCAAAAATATTAAATTCATACATTTAGAATGTTTACTTTAAAAATTATTTATAGGACTAACATTTTGAAGAATATTTTTTAATTAAATTTTTCAATAGAAAAATTTTATAAAAGAGATGAGAATTTAACTTTTTTAAGTTAAATTTTTATTTTTACTAAAATAAAAATATTATATTATCTCTAATTAGATCTTTTAATGTAATAAATAATTAAAATTTATAATAAAATATCACATTATTCTGTATCAATAAAAATATTTTAAAAAAATAATATAAAAAATCAATAAAATTTAGTTAAAAATATTTTCTTATACTTCTAAATATCTCTTTTAACTTATTTCAAATGACAAGTCTTTGTTAGACTTAACCCATTTTTAGTCTAGTCATTAATTCTCACCAAAAATAATAAAATGAACGGCCTAGTAAAACCCTACTTCAAGCTTGAAGATCTCATGCAAACATGGAATACAAAACAACACAATTATTTTTACTTGATCCATAACCTGACCTCTAAATCTACTTCATGAGATTATACTTTAGCTGGAACAGTGGTATATATAGTTTCAACTTCTTTTCTTTTATTTCTATTATTAAATTGTAGAATAGGAAAAGCATTTTAATAATATCTGTTTAACTTTAATCGCATTCTTTTGCACAATCGCCCCAACCGGTACCTAAAAGTGGGAGCATATCTATTGGGTCAAATATCAACTTATTCATTTTCTCTTCACAAACATGACTTTTTTTTATTTTATTTTATTTTATTTTTGCCTACTACAAAATGTTCTCAAGCTACAAGGTAATGTTTTTAAAACAAACCTATTGTTGAATTGACAAAGCCATTAACTTACGATTTCATTAATTTAACTGTAATTAAACAGTGATCCCACAAGTAATAATTAAATATATTTTAATATTTAATATTGCAGTAAAATATATATATTTTAATATTATATAATATATTAAGCAGTCAATTAATATAAAATAATCAAAATTAAGAAAGATAAAATGTTAAATTAGAATAAAGTTATCATATTACGTGCCTTACAAAAAATATCTCCAATCTTTTATATAAAAAATAAATAGTAATATTTTTGGTCTTAATTATAAAAAATATACGGCTAGGTTTAAATATATTAATTGATATTATCATTTTATATCCTTAATTGTAAAGTCTATTAATAATATATCACTAGTTATCCATAAAAGTTGATACATTTAATAAGGGGTTAATTATTGTTGGTTGAAATTTTTTTTTATAAATAATGTCTTTATTTTTTACTAGTCATTAAACCAATTAATTTTATAGATATTTTTAAATTAAAATTTAAATTCATGACAATGTTAATTAAAATTAATTAATTAATTATTTTTTATTAATCTTCATAAATTAGATATTTATTTATTATATATAAAACTAAAAGTAGAAAAATTAATCACATTAAACTAAATAATAACAATAATAAAAATATTTTATAAGCAAATCTCATATATGAACTTTTATATCACCATTAGTTGACATTAATGATAACAGCTTGTATTTTTTAATAAAGTGGGTCTAGGATTCAAATCCTAATATTAAATATGAAATAAACTAAGTTGAAAAAGAAATATTCATTTTCTGTTAGTGAATTTGAATCTTGACATTAAATATGAAATAAATTATACTGATTGGATATAAAGTAAATTATGTTAGGAGAAAAATATCTTTCTTTTATGAATATATTTGCATTTTGATATTACATATGAAGTAAATTATATTGGAAGAGAAATATTTATTTTGTGTGAGTAAATTCAAATTCTAATTTTATACTAATATTATGGTTAGAAAAAAAATTATGAACGTTTAAAACATGATATTAAATCCTTATTGGATAAAAATATTTTTTAATAACATAAAAATTAAAACGTACAAAAGAAAATAAAAAGTAAATGTCAAAAACAACTTCTTTAATCAGGTTCTTTATATCTAAGTTTATATTGATTTCGGATTACTAGATTGTTTTAATTAATATGACCTAACACTTAACTAGTTTACCAAATTTTCAGTTGAATTGACGAGTCTGATTTATTTTTTTTAAAAAAAAAATCTATGTTATGGGGCATTTGATAGCATGATTAAATTTTAGACACAAGTACTTCGAATAAGATTCGAATTTCGAACTCCGAGCCATAAGTGCCTCCACATGTACTTGGAACATTTATTCGTCACATGACCCATTTTAATATAGCCATTAAATTACCAAATTAAATTAAATTATTTAATTTTTTGTTTTCTTCAAGTAAATAATCATTTCATAAAGGGCAATTTTGTATTTGTAAGATGAAGATGTTCTTCCACTACAACTTATCACAAACATGAGCAACTTATTCCCTGCTCTGTTTGAGAAAAGGGGAAAAAGTATTCTAAAGCTAAGGTAAAAGCGTAATATGTAGCAAGCATTATGGGGCAAGTGGGGTCCACAAACTAAACAACTGGATGATAATTATATTCTCAACCTTCTAAAGTTAAAGATTTCTTTTCGCCTGGGCCACCTAATGACTTTATTATTATAAAAAAAATAAAAAAAAAACTTCACTTCACATTTCATTCACGAAACAAGTTAAATTAATGAAAACAAAATAAATATTCTGCAACCAATCATGCTGTGCAATTATTCGAGAGATCTTTTCTTCTCTAGGCCAAAATTGTTAAGCATGGTAATAAAATTTGTAAATAACTAAGGAGATTGGAAAAGGTTAATCTTGTTAACGTATTTTGATGATGGAGTGGTAAAAAAAAAAAGAGGTAAGATATAGTGTGATAGATACTACTTTATTTATTAATCACAATCGATGATGTAGTAAGACTAATTTTTTTGGTCCAACATCTTTGTGTCTGATTACTTGAATACTTATGAAGGACACAGTGGGAGGCATAGAGATTAGAGAAGATTAAAGAGAAGGATAACTGTGCGAAAACACGTCCACTATCATCTATCTCTCATGGCTTCCCAAGCATATACGTAAAATTCCATCATTTCCACACCTTTGAAGTAGCATCTAGTTGATATCTATGGGTCACTTTGTTTATGTGGGACTAGTTTTGCCTGTGTGCTTGAGAACGCGTGTAAGACACAAGAGAAGCAAAAGGGAATGGACTCGTTAAGGTCAACGAATTGGCATATTACTTGTTAAGAAACAAGTAAAAGGGTTTGAAATTATTATGAGAGGAAAGGACCCAATGATCAAGTTTTTTAGTGTATAGCATAGGTTAGGGTCTATGATGGTATAACCTATTGCCATGTTTGACTAACATTGATGGCGAAAGGTTATGAAAGGAGGTTTTCTTTATTTATTTTATTTTTAAGGAGTCTTTTACTTTTTGGTTCAACAGGAGTAGTAGACGCTCACCCACTTGAGGATTCCCTCCCACTATTGTTATCTTTTTTTCATCCCCTAAAAAGGAGGGAGGGTTCCATAATTATTTGGAAAAAGCTTAAAACCATCAACTAGGATTTATGGTAATGCAAGGAATGCTAGTGCACATAGGGTCTGTGAATGCGGCAACATAGGGAGGCTTTTTATGTGGGCAGGCGGGGGTGTTGGAACTACTCTTTTTCATGATTGTGATTCTGATAGAATGTGATTTTACTTACCTTGAACTTCCTTTACATGGTGATGAGAAGATGCCACATGTCGCCAAAACTAATGGTTGTCACCGAATGGTGATGAAGCACGAGGTTGTGACTTGTGAAGGTGCTTCAGTTAGCACTTAGCAGGGTCAACTTGGATAGATGACACTGCAGTTGATCTTGGCATTCAGGGACCCAACCACTATTCTTTGACAATCAAACTTACTTACAATATTGCCTTTTTACGTGCCTCAATTTTTGACCTTTCTTACAGGTAATGCTTCGGGACAAGTGCTTTTAGACAATTGTCCCGGTGATAACTTGTAACTTAGTTTAGAGTTTAGGCCCATCAAACTTGTTTCTCTTGTTTGGATTTTCCACTTAAAATTTAACGGATCAATTGAAAAGGAGGGGCAACCAGCTGGTTCAGTGCATAACATAAAAAGTGGGTATTAAGTGGGCTAGGACTGCTACCACCATATAATGTACAGTTCAACTATCGACCACATATATAAATGCACAGTTAAAGTTTTTGTGGGGATATTAATGGATTTTGTTTGAGTTACCCTAGTCCAGTGTCTATATTTTCCTAGCCGACAGTACCACGGACCAACGAAAAAGACATGAATTTTTCAGCCGAATTTCCAATTTTATTTTTTAATTAAAGTGGAGCCCTTTCACTGTTTTGTATTCCAAAATTCAGCTTTAGTTAAAAAAAAAAAAACAAAAGGCAGCTTGCATTCTTTCCTACATTTTCTGCCTGTCTTTCTCTTTTAATCTGATTCATCTGCTTGGTTGGTTTGGAAATGAGTATGCTGTACAAGTCCACTCCATTTACTTGTTGGATCTACAATTTGCTTAAAAGGATTTGGCATTTTAATGTGCAGAAACTCTGAACACTATACAAATTGGTCAGGCATAGGCCTATGCTGTGGAATGTTCTCTAAAAGATTTGCAATATATCTAGGAAGACGTTTTAAAATACCACGAGTTACTATTCATGCCACTTTTATATAGTCCATTTGACATCTACGTATCCGATAATTAATAATAAAATTACTCGATAATTTCTACAAGCACAAATCTCACTTTTTATAGACCCAAATTTTCTTACACAAAATAATCCATTTTTTCAGGTTTATTAGTTTTATAATGAAAAATATAGGGTTTTGTTACCTCCCCCACCATCTCTCTATTAGGTAGGATTTTTTTTGTCCAAGCACTTATTTGTTGAAGAGAAACTGATTCAATTCGGAGTTGTTGATGTTTATATTGATGAATCATAGAATAAAAAAAATCTGATTCAGTCCAATTAAGCTTCCTTTTTATGAATCCAGAAGTTCTTCTCAGATATAAGGAAATGATTAAGTTCCATAGCTAAAGATCGTAATTCTCGAACGAGCAATCGAAAAGATTCTGGAACATCTGTAGGTTTAGATAATTGTTCCTCCAATGATCGTAGTCCCGAGTACTTGACAAATTTTAATACGATCAGATTTATAAGTAAGCATCTCTTGTAACATATGAGCAACATCAGATATTTTGGAGGCCCAAACCTACATTTCGCCTACGCGTGTCAGTGCATCGTTTGCAGACCGTGGCTTGATTGCCTTTAACTGTAAATGCGGCGGCGGAGGCGGCGGCCGCCATGGCATACTGAATAAACAGCTCAGAAGTCACAGATGTACCACATGTAATTATGCTATTACGGCGGAGTTAGATACTGAACAGTTATAGTATATAACAGACGAAGCCGAAATTCAGGGGCTGGAAAAGTAGTTCCAAGTGTCACAGCTGTCACTAAGATTTTAAAAAATAGTAGGATGAAAATGACAATATGCCCAGTTACAGGAAAAGTGAGAAAAATCAACCTTCTAAGTGAAATTCTTATTTATCTAATTATTAAAAACGACAATTAAGAAATGAAATCATTTATTTTTTCACAACTTCAACTTCGTACAAGTATGAAAAGGATTCACCTCGCCCAGGAACTAGAAATGTTACACCCAAGTGGTATTTACAACCAAAGACATGGTGCACAAACTCTTACATCAATTTGTGTCAAATCAGTTTCCTTGAGCTTCTAATTAAGCTCCTGTATCTTCAGGGGAAAAAAAAAAAAGATAGGGCACCTTGGTAAGATATAAACCTATATCAGCTATCCAGAATTTCCTGGTAATTTTGAGCTAAAAGAATTAATGAAACAACCTGTCTCATCAGCATATTAGATTGCACAAATCATTAATCCTTGCCCGAGAGATGTTGGTAAAAGGAAACACTCGGAAATTGCCATTCCCAATACAGGTCATTGTCAGCTGAGCATGGCTCACCATTGTCTGCAGTTATAGCACATAGCCAACATTAGCACGCAGCATTACTTTTCAGGAAATAACAGCTTCCTCTTAAACTTAATATAGTGCATGCCCGGTGACTTTTATATTTAATATTGGGGCATAGGTAAATAATAAATAGCTAGTTCATTGCCAAAAGTTCGATTCAGCGCGTCTATGTTAGTGAGTTGGCATTCCCTTTTGATTTAATTCTATTTAACTTTTTTGCGGTATGTGATCACCTGGCAATAATGTTAGCAAACCAACAATTGACATCTCTTCACAGTAAGAAATTGGCAAATAATGCCAAAATTATCTTGGAATTCCGTTTATAAGAATTCATATTCGTCCTGGCATATACGAATTTGTAAGAGAATTCATCTTAGTGATAGATATTTTTTGTTGGGAATTTTTAATTTGGGAAATGCCAGAAGTAAACTATATACCTCACAAGAGGTTTCTGTGTCTTTGCAGTGCCAGCTTGTAAAAGGGATACAGTCCACATATGGACACCATGTGCAATAACTGTTGATGTTGATTCCATGAAGAACTGCCACAAGACAACCAGCCAATCTGCGGAAAGAAGAAGGTTCTCATCTAAGATTTGACGCATGCTATAAAGCACGAGTTATAGAAGACATCTAGCCGTGCAAATTAAATAAATTAATGAATAAAAACAAGAGGAAAAAACGACATACAAAAGGCTGAAGAGGATAAGAGAAACAATCCTGAGAACTGGTCTGTCCAGCTTTTGCTTTAACTTTAACTTGATATAACTTTTGACACCATAATCAATCAGACCTCCTTTATTTGGAGCTACAGGTTGGAGCTGAGGGCTGAGTAAAAAAACAGATCCAAGAAGGAATCCTGATATGAAACCTCCAATGCTTGCAAAATTGTCTACGTAAGGCAGAAAGCCAAGGACAAAGTTGCACACAAAGACAAAGATCAATGATGCTATCGCTGAAATCTGCATCCAATTAACCAAGAAAATTGACCAATGATGAATCAGAACAGTGAGAAAAAGGCAACAAGTAGAAGAAGATGCACCTGATTGGAATGGAATTTCCAGTTCCAAACAAGTTCCGAAAGCAATGTCCCCAGTAATCCATATAAAGCACTAGAAGCACCAACAACAGGTGTATTTTGGAGAAAAAGAGAAGCCACCAAGGCACCCACAAAAGCAGACGATGCATAGATTATACCAATCCTTACTGCAAACAAAAGGAAACGTTTACAAATTAGAGCATAATGAAACAAACCATTTCAGAATTTTTTTATTAAATACATTTTTAATTTCCACAATTGTTCCTAATTTTAGTTTTGCTTGGAACATCTTAAACCTTTGGTTTTGAGTCTTTGTAGTTTCAAAACTAATAATTAAGAAATGATTCCTGAAGCGACTAAAACCAAAATATAACAGGGTGATCGGGATTAATTTTTAACAATTGTTAAAAGTATAAGTACTTAAAATTGAAGTTTTAAAATATAAGAATTAAAATTAAAAACTAAAAAACTTATAAGAATTTACTTACAATCAATTATAAATTATCCTACATGCGAGTTTTTAAGTAGTTATTACAACAATGAATTATTTTGTTATACATATTAATTTAAATAAAAATGTAACATATTTTAATTAGAGATTAATTTTTATGTTATAAATATTTTTTATTAAATAGAAATTGAATTAATATATTTTTAAAATAATTATTATAAACATAAATAGAAATATTGTGCATGATAATTTCTAATTAGTTAGAAGTATAAAATTGCATATAGTATCTTTTTTAATTAAATTCCTAAACTATATTTAAGTTTATTTTTTTGGCATCTCTTGGATCAAAATTGATAGGTGAAACAGAAATGCGATGAAATTGAAAGAAAAGAAAAGAAAAAAATTACTGGGTCCAAAGTGGTGCTCTAGGCGAACTCCCACGTAGATGACACTGCAGAGATTGAGGATTAGGTGGAAGAGTCCAGCATGCAAAAGTGGAAATGTGAAAAGACGCCAAGTTTGGTGATGTTCTGTTAAAAGGCTCCATCGAAGGGCTCCCATTTCATCTAACCTGCACTACAACACCACTCTTAGAATATTTTTCATACAATTATTTCAGAAACCAGATCCTCTTATCGCAAATCTATCAATTGAATTGAGAATAATAGAAAAATAGTTAATAGAGTTGGTGAAAGTGAAAGCTAGCGAAATTGAAGAAACTAATTAGTAACAAGCAAGGATGAGTAAGTTTAATTAAGGCATGGAAATGGAATAGAGGAAAGAAATTAGCATGGTAGTGACAGAGGAGTTGACTGACTTGGACTGAGAAGGACCTAAGAGAGGATTCTCGGCGAGAGGCTGAAACGAGAACCTTCCTAGAGCTTGGAGAACGCAATCGCCGTGAGAATTGGTCCAGCAATCGTTGACGAGCATGGTAGCTATGAAAACCCCAATTTCAATTATTACGAACACCGACACCACCCACGTGTCGCCTCGCCGCCTTCCACTTCTTGACTTCATCAACGGAATCCTTTCATCCGGTGCCGGAGAGAGCTTAACATCAACGCATTCCAAACTTTCCGCCATCGCTAAAATTCAAGAATCTATCTCCGGAGACAGAGATAGACAAAGGAGAAGACGCTCCAGTAGTTCGTTGAGTTTGGCGGGAAATAAAATCTTTTTTCTTTTTTTTTTGCTTTACTCTAAAATATTTTACTATTAATAAATTTTATGCAGACAAATTAACAATCGGATCTGTGGCGCAATGGTAGAGCGTCTGGTTCAAATTCCCGATCCGTAGCTACCAACGGGTCTATGTTTTTTTTTTTTTTTTTTTCCCATTACATGATTCCTTCTCTTTTGGGCCTTTATAATACCCGTCTCTTATTGGGCTGCATAAAATACCTGAGTTTTCTCTTTGCTCATTCTATTTGTATGTTTTCTAAAATACAATTATATGCAATAAATAAATTTCAAACTTTTATTACTTTACCTAAGCTATTATAAAAAGGATTCTTGTTTGATCGCATTTGTTTCATAATTATTATCATTATTTAATAAAATATTAAAAAAAAATTATAAACACTTATTATTCTACCATTATAATTGCATTCAAATAGTTCTGATTTTCTTACTCTGTAAAACAATATAAAGTTTCCGTGATGGGTAGTTTTTTTTTTTTTCTGAATATAATGGGTAGGGGTTATCTTTCCATATTACTTATATTATTTTTAAAGAAAATTAAAAATAAAAGTAAAAAATATAGGATATGATGCGTTCTAGAGAATAATTTGTTAATGGAGAAAACTTGAATTAATATTTATATATTTTTATTTTAATAAAATTTTAAAAATAAAAGCCAAAAAATTTATTATACATGATCATTTATAATTGAATGCGGTGTAAAAATATTTTGTATATAAACTATTTAATCTTTTAAATACATTTTTTGGTAGATAAATTTAAGATATTAATAAACTATTTTATGCTACTTACAAAAGTTTATTTATTATTAATTGTGATATCAATATTTTTTTTCTTTTTTATTATTTGAGTAATATTTAATTATATAAATTAAATTTTTTGAATATATTAAAATAATGTTGTAGCATAGGTAATTTTTAAATTGCGAAACCCATTATTAAGGAATGTTTGAAACAACTTTTATGAAACTTAGTTAAGTTTATCCTAATATGTATAAATGTTGGTATGGAAAACGAAGCAGTTTAAAGTGGAAATTGGCATATATCACTATAGAAACTTGACAAGTAGTATGAAATTCGTTATCATTAAGTACGGTGGACTAATTTTAACCAGTGCATGTATCCTGTGGACTAATTTTTTTTTTAAGAGATCGAATAAATTTTTATTTTATATCTAATAATATATAAATAAATTTATATAATTGATTTATAAATATTGAATATATCAACCATATTTTGAGTGATTATTTACGAATAATAAGATTTTATAATTAGTAATTTAGTTTTAATTATTTTAATTATAAAGATGATTTATAATAATTTTAAAGTTTAAAATTTTAAGAATCTATTTATTAAAATT
>JAMLFT010006011.1:0-16696 GCA_026544285.1 Pachyrhizus erosus
AATAAAAAAATTAAAAACTAATCCAAATATCTTATCAAATATAATCTTAAAATATGAATAGTAAATTTTATAAAATATCATTAAAATATATTTAATATATTTCATTAAATATTTTATTTTTAAAATAAAGTTAATAATCTATTTTAAAGACAACTTAGATATAAATCATAAATAATTTATATTATTTTAATTAAAATTAGAATTTTATCTTACAATTTTTTTTTATCATTTTTAATGTCAATTTCAATTCACATAATTTAATTTTTAATAAATAAAAATAATATTAAAAATATCTTCGTGTTATTTCAAAATTTTGCCTTTTTTAATCACTATTTAAAGAAGCAAACTATTATTCTCGTTAAATTTATGTTATGATGATGTGGCTTGAGTTGTTCAGGTTCCTTTTATTGGAATTTATTACCGCTTTATTTATACTTAAATTCTATTCACATCGAATCTCGGAATTAGTCATTTCAACCTAAAGTGTTACATATGCAAATTTTGAAAAAATCAAAACAATTATTGAATATTTAGAGAGGAAAAAAATCTGATTTTTAAGGATAAAAATAAAAAAAAATTTAGATTTATAAAAAACATAGAAATCTAGGCATTTAAATTATACTTAAATGATTAAAATATAAAGATAAATATATATAGTTTTTTAAGTAATCCTATAATTATTAATATTTTTATTTTTAATTATTTTTATATAATTATATGACATAGAAATTTTTATATTTAAAATAATTTCATAATAAAAATATTATATTTTTATTCAGTATAAAAGTATTATCTTTAAAATTGAATCAAACCATTTTAAATCACACCAATCTAAAAAAAATTAAAAATGATAAACTAATTATTGAAAAAAGAATCAAAATAACCGCATTTTTATTGTGGCTTGATATGATTTTGATTCTTATTATAAAAATCAAATCAAGTTAAATCATACATTATAATTATGTTAATATTTCTTTTTTATTACTATAAAAATTTGTGTTATTTTAACTTAAATTATGACTCAATTTTGATAAAGATAGTAAGTGATTTCATGTGTTAGTTAAATTATGTTATGACATTTTTAATGCGTGACTTAGGAGTGTTTACATGTTGGTTTGGTTCAGATTTAGAAAAAGGATGAAATTCAAACCAATTAATTTTAATTAGTTTAGATTTTAGAATTTTTTTGTTTAATTCAAAGTAAATCAACTTAATGTTAAATAAGTTGGTTCAGTTTGGGTTATTAGATATTCAATATAAAAAAACTTGTTTAAAAAAATAAAAATAATATATTTTTATTCTAAAATTAATAGATAATATTGTCACAAAAATATATAAATAACATAATTAAGTGTAATTGACTTACATAAAGTAAATGATAGCTTGAGTTATAAAAAATGACACATAATTAATCGATCAATCATAAAATTTTATCTATAATAATAAAAAGAAAATAGATCAAAATATTGAACATTAACCAAAGTGTTTAACATACACTAAATTAGTCAAATCCACCAAAATAAATAAAATGACATACAATATTAAGTAACTTAAGTATTAAAAATAATATATACTCAGTTTGATTTAGGCTGATTCAGATTTAAAAAATATCAATCCGATATCCAAACCAATTATTATTGAATTTTTATTAGTTTGGTTTATGTCGGACCCAAACTAAAAAAAAAAAATTAAAGCAATTTAATTGATTTGATTCAGATTGTCGAATGAACCAATAAACATCTTTAATGTAACTAATTATGAATGATTTAAACTATATTTTTTAATAAGAGATTTGTAATATAAGTATCATGTGTATATTTTTCTACTCATTATTATGTAAATATTATTATTAAGTGTTAATCATGACTTAATTAGTTAATAAATTATACATTGTGTTAATTTATTGTATTAGCTGTCAAATTAAAATTAATTATCAAGGTGATATAAAAATAAATTAAAAACAAAAAGTTATTAAATTGATTTAAACTTATTTATAAAAAATATTGATTTGATTCAAATTTAATATTTCATTCAAATTAAACTAACTTTTATTTGATTTGCATAACATTTTATTCAAAAATCAACCCCAAACACCCAAGCATTATCTCAAATTCTCTTATTTCAAATTTGATTTTGGAATTAAAATCCCATTAAAAATTTGCAATCAATAGTAAAATCAAATACCTAAAATAATTTACATAAATTGAAATGAGGAAAAAAAAAAAGAAAAAGAAAGTACAAAATGCAAGTAAGATATTTTTATTCGTTCTCTATTTAAAAAGAGTTTTATATAAAAAAAAAAAAAGATAAAACACGGTTTAGATCCCTAAATATATATGTTGTTGCCACTTTGATTCCTAAAAATAATAAAATCCAAAGATCATTGAAAGTATAAAATATTATTCACATTAATTTGGTTGTTAGGACTTAGGTAGACTTTGTTAAAGCTAACATCTATTTCTATGTCACACATGAACTGAAAGCATGATATCTCTAGTGTACATGTAGTGTAACATGTTTTTTGAAAGAAAGAAACTAGTATTATTTCGTGCAGAAGAATAATGAGAATACAAGTAGGAATCAAATTGAAATACAATGACTAATATAACATTTAGACTCCTTTGCTAAGCAACGAGTGACTTGATTTGCTTGTCTTTGAATGAAACTAGGAGTATAGTTTTGAATATGATGGAGCTTCAACTTTGCTTGTTCCATGATGACATCAAATTCTGAGTTATGAGTGTTTACAGCAGTGACCGTATTAAATCTATCATCAATAAACTTGCAATTTGTTTTGAAATCTACTTTTTGTACATTCATACTTGAGACCCATGTAGCAGCTGTGAACAGAGGCATAACTTCAAATTCATGAGGTGGGGGAATTCTTGGATGTTGGGTATTTTTAAAGTCTTTATAAAATATCAAATAAACATTAAATTAAATTATGTCAGATTATTAAATTATCAAATTTTAAGAAATATTTAGATTCATGGAGATTGATTAAAATAAACATAATAAAATCTAACCTTGGTTACAAATAATTAATTTTATGACTTTCTTTAATTAAATCACTTTTTTTCTTATAAAATTTTTATTTTTCTTTCTAATAAAAAATAAAAAAATTAATTTTGATTTAGTGTATTAGACAACATAACCAAACTTCACACATTTAATATATTAAGACTCATTATTTTTTACAGGTCAAATCAAATTTTTACTTATTAAACTCATATGAGTATATTGATAGTCTAATGAATTTATTAAATTATATTATTTATATTAAATTTATTTAAATATAAATATTATAATAAAATATGTAGTAATTAGAAACTAAAAAATTTCTAACATTGGGAAGGAAGATGTCATCGCAGAAACAAAAACAGCCAAGTGATTACGAACACAAGCTGCAAATGTAGTGAGAGAAAAATTGGCTTTGTAACACTTTCCCACACAGACTCATTCCTTCTTTGCCAAAGACACCACATTATAGCCACAAACCTCTCATTCTTTCCATCTTGCAAAATGCCTAAGAGGTTGAAAAAACAATCTGTTAAATCATCTGCATCTTTAACTGCTTTTTCAATATCATTCCCAAAGTCCACATTCTAACCAAATAGAAGTAGCTTAAACTAAAGTGACATTTTATTTTTTAACTTTTTATTGATTCCAAATGTCATATTTGAAGCCCCCCGTTTTTCTTTTCCTCTTCACCAGTTCACCCTTTTCCTCTACCCTTTGCACTCTTTCCCATACATATAGTAACGAACGAAGGATAATCTTTTCCTCGACGCCCTCTATACCCAAGCTTGACAAAAGTTTGTACAACCTTTTTTTGAAGAAGAAAACACAACATTAGTAGGAAAGACAACGAGTATTCTTTAAACCTTTATTATGTTTTTCTTGGCTAGTGCATAGATGAAGGTCTTTGTGTGATGTTTATGCTATATGATTATGTTTTGTGTCTTTTAGCTTTAGACATGTGATTTTCATGTTTCATTTCATTCTCAATTTCGATGGGTTGTGTATGTTTTTGAAATGTATGTTTGTTAATTTATTTTTCTATTTTGTTGTGTACAACGTGTTGGTGGTTCAATTTCTTTTTGAAAGAAAATGTGAAAAATGCTTAATTTGAGCGGAAGTTATAGGATGCCATTCTTGATTAGCCTTGTTCTTCACCATAAGGGTAACTTCATTCAAAACTAGAGGGGATTATTGTTGTGTGGAGAGAGATTTAGAGGAAAATTATAATTTCTTTGTTGTTCACGAGTTATGCAAAGCATGCAGAGGTTTGAGCAGGTTTTCTTCTTAGTTCCTTAAAAAGGGGAATGAAAAATGACACTAATATCATGAATATGTGCAAATAAGTGCAGCATTGCCGAAGCCTATACTGATAAAGATGTACACAAACTTTAAGCATGTTGTGGCTGATGACTAAAAAATTCTTAGTTGTGTTCCTAAATGTGGTGGTGATGCAAGGCTGAATACATAGGGTTAGACAAGGTGTCGTGTGCAAGTGCGTGGTGATAACTAGGGTGAATACAGAGGAAGAGCAAAATGTGAAGGAAAAGTAATTGTGTAGTGATGAGAGGTTGAACACAAAGGAAAAGAAAAATGTAATTAAAGAGCAATTGTGTGGTGATGAAAGAATAAATACAATGGAAGTGGTGAAAAATGTAAATGAAGAGCAATTATGTGGTGATGATAGAATGTGTTGAAAATGTGTTTTAGATGCTCTCAAAATAGTTTTAATTTTAATTTGAATAAGTCAATTAGTAAAGATAAGAATATTTGATTAGGTTGTTAGTAGATTAGTTAGTTTTAGATTTTATTATTTAATTATCAATAACAGTTCCTAAAATTATATTATATGATTTTTATTCAGTTATTTTTTCGTGTATTTAAATATAACTCAGATTTAATAAAATAACACATTTCTAAAGTGCAAAACAAAGTTATATTATTTCTTTATTAAATTATTTTTCCTTTATCCTAAAACTAAAACCAATAATTGGTATCAAGAGTTTTATTTTTAAGGAACTTGTGAGAGTGAGAGTGGATAGTCATGGACGAAGAAACCACCATTTCATCAATTGCTCCTCTAGTGTTTGATGAAAAAAATTATCAAATTTGGACCGTGAGAATGGAAGCTTATCTAGAAGTACTAGATATTTGGGAACCCGTAAAAAAGAATTATGAAGTTCTTCCTTTGCTAGACAACTCCACAGTAGCTCGAACCGAAAATCAGAAGGATAGAAAACGAGAAAGTGACAAGCTTTTAGTCAAAAGCAAAAACTTATTTATTTGCTACTGTTTCATTTATTATTTTCACTCGAATCATGACATTGAAGTCACCAAAAGAGATATGAGATTTTCTCAATAAGGAATATAAAGAATATGTCAAGATCAAAGATAAAAACTTTCAACTTAATAAGGGAGTTTGAAATGCAAAGAATGAAGGAGTCTAAAATAGTGAAAGAGTATTCTTATCAACTTCTTGACATTGCAAATCGAGTTAGGTTGTTCAATCAAGAGTTCAAAAACTCTAGAATTGTCTAGAAAATTCTAGTTACTCTTCTTGAAATATTTAAATCCACAATCTCTTCTTTAGAGAACTCTAAAAATTTTAGAGTTATTTCTTTAACAAAAGTGATGAATGCTTTACAAGCCCAAGAACAAAGAAGACTTATGAGATAAGAAAACATAATTGAAGGAGCTTTGCAAGCAAAGTTGCATATCAACAAAAGAACAAAAGAAAAAAATGGAGGGCGAATCAAGAAGACAATGAAAAAAGTTTAGAAGGTAGATCAAGATATCCACCATGTCGACATTGTAGAAAAAAATGTCATCCTTTATTTAGATGTTGAAGAAGACTTGATGCTAAGTGTAGTGAGTGTAATCAAATGGGGCATGAAGTTATTATTTGTAGAAATAAGAATCAACCACATGGTGAAAAGGCAAAGATTGCTAATCAATTAGAGGAGGAGAAAATTGTCTTTTCAATAAAAAAAAAGGATATAATTGAATTGTGGCAAAATAAAGAAAAAGCTGAAGAAGAAGAAAAACAAGTTGGTTTTGAAATAACAACTTCCAAGTTTCCTAGTAATGCTATTAAAGTAAAATCTACAATTATTGTGTTACTAAAGCAAAATCTACAGCTATTGTGCAAAAACACACAAACAAGCATCTACAAATGAGGAAAAATGAAATAAAAGAAAAAGTTAAAAAAATTAAGCATGGTAAGAAGTGTGTAAAAACTTTGTATACAACTATTGTGCAAAAAAAAAAAACACAAACAAGCATATACAAATGGGGGAAAAAGAAATAAAAGAAAAAGTTAGAAAAATTAAGCATGGTGAGAAGTGTGTAAACACTTTGTATTTAGAGTTGAATGTTATTGAATTAAAGATAAAGAGTTATGATGTAGAAATATCATAACTAAAGATTGAAATTAAAGAATTGATTGAAAAGTTAAAAATTGAAAATGTTAAGGTCCAATCATATGAGAGAATAAATATAGTGAGTGAGAAAAATATGAACAAAAAACAAATATGTGTTGATAAAAGTGAATATTATGAGTGAGTAAGTTTTCATTGTAAATAAGTTAAGTATTATTAGTTTAACTATAACAAAAAATAACATTATTTTTAGTAATTTGATGTACACCACACTAAGTTTCAAACAAAATATATTTGATATCATTTAAACATTTTATTGTTAAAATATTCAAACTTTTTACAAAAAAAAGGACTAAAATACTATTTTGATTCTTTATGTTTTTTTTATCAAATTTTAATTTAATCTTTTATATTTTAAATTTTTTATTTCATTTCTTATACTATAAATGCTATTCAATTTAATCCTTTTTATGAATTTAAGGATGTAACAAAATATTGAATTGTTAGTTAAAATAAGTAATTTTAACATAATTACAATTTAAAACTAGGACAGTCCTTTTTATTAAATTTTTGAAAAGGATTAAGAGAAGATGAAACAAAATGTGACTTCATCTGAGAACCATAAGCACATATTCACCTATACAAGCCAGATTCATAATCTCTGCATGGGAGGCATAATCCATGGCCCAATCTCTAACTTCCCTATGACCATTATCGGAGTGGGTTCCTCTGATAGCATACGTGGGAACTGCGACACCCAACACCCTTTCAACATACAACGTGCTTGGAGATAGAATAGTCAATCGCTTAGGAGTGTAGACGCAGAAGGTTCTTTGAGAACAAACAAAACAAAAACAAATGAAGCTTTTAGAAAGACCCAAAGAGCTTTGCCACTTTTAATTTTAGAAAGTATTCTTCCTCATCAAATTTAGACCAAAAAAACTAACAAGTTGCTTTGTTTTAGTAAATTAAATTTGAAATGTTCCACAACTTTGTTATTCAATCATTTTTTTTACTACTCTCATCTATCACTAGGATTAATTTTACAAATTTTCTCTCTTTTCTTATCTATCATTAGTATTAATTTTATAAATTCTCTCTTTTCTCTTATCTTTCTTTGGTGTTAATTTTTTACTCTTTCACCTCTTTTCTACTGTAATATAAATATATTATAAAATTTTTTTATTGGATATATTATGAAATAAGGAAATTTGGTTGAAAAATATTAATAACTTACGTGATGGATTCAATTTTTTTCATGTTAATTTTTTTAAGGAAGAACTTAATTTTTACGATCACTTAAATTATTATTTTTTAATAAAAAACTTATGTGATTAATACAAAAAATTTACGTAATTCAAAATTAATTTTTGCTGTATTAATTACATAAAACAAACCTTTCAACCAGTTTTTTTTTATCAATCATATAAAAACGCATTTCAATCATTTTTTTTTGTCAAACGTACGTAGAATAAACTTTCAACCATTTTTTTTGCAATAAAAAATTAATTTATTTTATCAATTTTTTATTCTTCTAACCAAAAAAAAAATTTATTTAAAAAATAATAACTTACATAAAAATAAAAATTTCAATCACTACTTACGCAAGTTATTGATATTTTAATCACACACAGTCTTTGATCTGACATTTTAAGTTTTTGCTTTGCTTTCTTTTCGAATGATTGCAAGTCTCATGAAGGTAGACATTGTTTTGAGATTATGAAAGTTAAAAATTGTCATTATATTTAAAATTAATTATTTTAATATTATAAATAAAATAATTAATTTAAGCATTGCATTAATTTTTAAACATCATTATAGTAAAATTAATTATTTTAAAATAAAAAACATTATCAGTATTAATATAAAATTAACAGAAGGACAAAAATAAGTTATAAATACAAAGTGACAAAAACATTATCAGTATTAATATAAATAAGTTATAAAATTAACGCAACTATCTATGAAGGACAAAGTGACAATAATATCAAGGCAGATTGAATGAACTGTATGTATCCCTTGAGTTTCATTGAACGTGTAACGGAAGAATTGATTCTTTTAATATACATACATATATATAATAATCTTATTATAATTAATGCATAATTTAAATATATTAAATAATAGTTGGTTGACATGAAAGTAAATTATGATCCATGCGAATGTTAGCTGCAATATTGCAAGTCAGGTTCACAGTTATGTTTATAAATCAAATATGTGGACAGATTTATTTATTTATTTTGAAAAATTACTTTTTCAATATAAAAAGTCATTTTCAATATAAATAAACAAAAAGTAATTATTTCTATAAAATAAACTAATTTAAACGTGCATATGTTGCTCTAAGCTTGTAAGCATTTTAGTCACATCTCAATCTTAATGCTTGCACGTAAAAAATCCCTTTTGATCAAATTCTTTAATTTTTCATTTAAAATAAATTAAATCAAGTACATGCTTAATCTGGATGTGCAAACATCTGCTCTAGTAGATTCGTTACTCACCTGAATATGGTGGTCCAATTAGAAGCATGGACGTGAACTAAAAGTAGTAACTAATATGGAATTCAAGATGTCTAATTTTATTGGAATGTTACTAAATTACAAAACAAGACCATTTCAGCAACAGCATTCGTGATTAGAGAGAGATCCTATATGTCCACGACCATCTTATCATCGAGATGAGAGAATTCTTGGTAAAAGGCCTTGAAGTGCTCATATGAATACTTCACATCGTCAACAGCACAAATTTCTCGTATGCTATGCATTGACAACTGCGGTGCACCTACATCAACAGTGCGAATACCTACGCCACTAGCAAGAATAGGACCAATAGTTGAACCACAAGACATGTCATTGCGCACCACAAAGTCCTACATCAACATGCCTCGTTATAATCCATTATCTCATACTAGTTAGCGCTTACACAACTCCAAGCTTTTAGTGTTATCTCTCATAATAATTCAAAATAGGTAGAAGTTTTGCTCCTTCAAATACTACAGATACTGAAGTAGAGAAGGCCTTTCAATTCCAATCACAAGAGAGGAAGAAGAGAGACAAAAAAATTTTCACTAAACTTACCTGAACGGGAAGGTTATGTTTTGATGCTATCTCCCTGAATATGAAGGATGTGACAACATTGGTTGCATAGCGTTGGTTTGCGTTGTTTTTAATGACAAGTCCTCCATGTAGTTTGGGCTGATGATTTGCTTCATGCTTCTCCTGTAAGAAATTAGGTATTTATAAGGAGCAACAATTTGAATTATCGGAAAAAGTAAATCAGGGCACATAAGAAGACGTACCATGTAATTTGGGTGTAGTGCATGTGCCATATCGGCAGATACAAGGTAGCTTCTCTGCACCGCTTTCTCCAGAAGCTAAAACAAATCAACATAAGAAAACTAGTTAAATACTGAAAGCATAATTAGAGTGTGGTTATTCAACTTTCCACCGTTGAAATATCTAAAATGCTAAATTTTGGAATGGTGCTATGCATTATGAGGGCTGGCATAACCACAGCCATACCTAGGATTTAACTCTCTGTAAGTAGTAAGAGTCATCCATGTAGTCCTTATGCATAAAAAAGGGTAAAAAAAAAAGAGGAATTATACGTTGGGATTTGAGCTGAAGGAATTGGTAACCCTAGTCACAGCATTTAGCATAACAGGAGAGCCAGCTCCTTGTGCAGAGTCAGATCCAACTTCCTCATGGTCAAACAAAGCCACCATTCTAACACCTGTCTCTTCCTCAAGACTGCTATCAGATGTAGCATCTATAAGCGCCTGAAATAGAAATGAAGATGTTAGAATAGGATAATCAACAACTACTACATTATTGAAAAATATTACACATCATGCGAACACACTTTCTAGATTCAAGGTAGATTGTCATAACATAATCTTAATTATTAGATTAAGTCCGAAAATGCTGAAGTCTTGTGGAAAAAAAAAAAACCCAGCATACACCCCGTTGCATTTGTATTTGTGAGTGTGAAGTAATTCAACCACACCATGGTTGACAAGGAAAGAGATGTTTTTGATCTTAAGTCGATTGGAATTTTCCATCGGACCAACAGCAAGAAACTCCTAAGAACAATTTTTTAGCCATATCTAAACCTAGGATTGGCAAGGTAAAGCATATAAAAAATTAACAAAGCGTCGTTAAAGCGACCAATAATACAACCTTCAGAGACTTCACCCAGAAAGTCATCATTTGAGAGGAAGAGGCAAATAGCCCAAGGCCATACTTACCCAACTGAAGCACACTATAACAATGTGGAACATGAATGGATCATAGCATTCCACCAAGCTCCACAGCCTGGGCACCCATGTAGGTTGGCTTTGTGTTCAGGGTAACAGGTCTAGTGAATCTAGTGCCAAGAGAATACTACAATGCCAACGTCACTGCTCAAGTTGCAGAATTGTGAAGATGCTATTGTGTGAACTCTAACACCATTTGAACCCCACCCCAAAAGCTACTTACTGAAGGGAACAGCCAAAGGTTATGTGTGTTAACACCAAGTATCCCTACCTCCGTGAGACTCCAATGGATCATAACTACAGAATTAGTTTCCTAGGGTTCTTCTATCAAGATACTTATCTCTATAGTAACAACCAAGCAAGGGTTCACATAGAATACTATCACTTTGCTTGCAAGCACAACTGTATCTAAGCATAATGATCTTTTAAAAAACAAACAAGACAAGAAAAAAAAAGGACTCAGTTGATTTAATAGCCTAATATGAATAATTTTTTTGAGTGGAATATGACAGGACATTGAAAGCATAAGCAAAGGCTCATTATTGAGAGTAAAGCCTCAATTTGGTCCTCCAAACATTAGCATGTCACCAATCACCACGTTAATCTTCCAAAAAAAAAAAAATTCACCAAATTAGTCCCTTAAAAATACATCCAAGCTACCAAATCTGGCCTTCTGTTTGTGTCACTACTTTAGTCTTCCATAAGAATGAATATGGTAGCATTTTAGTCCATTAATTTGATTAGTGTGGTAACTCACCAATCTTAAAAGACTAAATTAAGGGTTTACAGGGAAGCAAAAACACCCGACTTCTATGTGTTCACACCAAAATGGTTACTATCATGGTCACAGTAAACATAATCGTCAAATATGCCCACTTTCTTGATATCTTCCATCCCTGTATTGCCAAAGAAGTGGCAGGAAAAATTGTCAATCTTAATGGAATTCCATCATCAATAGCTATAGAGAGATACAAGGTTTTCTCGGTCAATTGTGTGCAGACTTAGTATTTTAGGAAATCAGGAACCAAACTCGAGGTCTGTTCTACAAATAACCCTCATTCCAAGGTAGTCAGCAAGCAAGTGTCTAGAGACCTATTTGCAATATTTGACAAAATCAAAGCCTAAGCAGTGACAGTGACCTCAATGGCTTAACTTGGCTAAATATCCGTCAATTAGAATAGCACCCTTTTAAAGCCATCTATGACAGGAACCCTCCCACCCTGTTTAAAAGTCCAACAGATCCATCCACTATTGTGGACATTAGCAGGTTAGTGGCCGAAAGAGACCAGATGTTGGATGACCTTAAAACTACTAGAATAGAACAAAGATGTGAGCTGGCAAAAATGGATGCATGCTATCAGTTGAACAGTTGGGTTATATGGTTTATATCAAAATTCAAATTTATAGGCTCAAGTAATAAGGTCCTAATCCAAAACATTTAATAAGAAGCTTGGCCCTACGTTATATGAGAATTTTGAAGTCCTAGAAAAAATTGAGCAGGTGCTTACAAACTGAGCTTAGCAACTAGCATTCAAATACTTCCGGTCTTCTATTTGTGATTGCTGAAGGAATCCATATCTGCCCCGGTTGTGAGCAAGACATTGACAGGTTTTCAATCAGAAGATTGGAGCTCAGAGTGAAACCAGAAGATGTACTCTACTAAAGGACCCCCATAGATGGCATGACTGAAGTTCTAATCAAATGGCAAGACCTACCAGACCTTGTAAGATTGTGGTGATCCTTTGCAGTTATACAGGGTTAATTCCCTACATTTCACTTAGGTGAGTGTTAGGAAGGGATGTAGGGGGATCAGGGTCTCAAATGCACAAGTCATAAGAGAATTTCCCTCCTTCATTTCCCTGATTGCCTCTGGCACTGTTATATATTACTATTGGTCAATAGTAATATATAACAGTGCCAGAGGCAAGGGAAATGAAGGAGGGAAATTCTCTTATGACTTGCAACATTTAAGAGAGATGAGAGGAGTGTGCTGTGGAAGTAAGGGAAAGTGTGTAGAAGAGAGTGGGAGAGTGAAGGCTTGTTTGTTTTTGGGTTCATCTCATCTTTCCTACTGTAATTCCATCATGCAGCTATTGATAGCACACTGACATTGGTATCTACAGAGAATATTACATTACAAAGATCTCATTTACAGAGATCTGATAGAATTTCTATCAGAAAAATTAACAGAATTCCTCTAACATAACCCAGAGATCATTGGCTGAAATCATTCATTAGAGCATAAATTACAATGGTGTCATAAACAGATACAGTAATGATATTCAGAATTTTTTTTCTATTCCTTGCACTATAGAATAACTCAAGTCTAAAATGCCACAATTTAGAAGCAATATCTAGAGTGGTAAACTTCAAATTAAGGTTATATTTCGAAGTTGATATCTATACTATACACATGCATTTGCAACCTGACTTGAAAAAATAATCTCTATAAAAGTTAAACCTTCAGTGAGCAAAATGACATGCAGAGGTTATCAAGCCGTCCTGAAAAAATGAATTCCTTTAATGCTCCAGCAACAGTACTTGGTTGTGTATCGCAAAGTTGCAATTCAAAATCACAAATGTCATTTGGTTCACACCTAAGCTTACTTGCCAGCAACTGTAAAAAAGCGGAAAGAAGACAATCACCAACAATTAAACTCGTAATCATCATGTATACATCCCAAGACCCAGACTAAGAAAGTTACAACTCTGTGACAAAAAGTGTCAATACACATATCATCTCGAAAAAGAAAAACAACTGAAATAAAAGTACCAAGAATGCATTCTAAGTTTCAAAGTCTGTTGTTAACCTGTAGCAGAAGAAGGTGGTGCTTTGTATTGCTGGCCCCTGTTTTATCATCAGTCTTATTTCCACTTTCAATGGGACCATTTTCAGAGCACACTTTATTGAGCTCACCCTGCAAGACAAAGCTCAATGAATGTGGAAAGGCCAGATATAAATAATTGAAATAAACACTATGAATTGGAATAAGCACTGTTTGTGTAGGCTTTACTTATTTGTTTTAATTAAGTACATACGAGTCTCAAAGTATAACTATCCAAAACAATTGGATCAAAAGATTTAAAACACAAACAGAATATCAACTAACTTGTAATATTGCATGCTAATATAATTTCAAAATGCACATTTAACCAATAACTGAACTACTAACCACGTGCAATCACTTAAATAATAACTCAGGTAGCCTAACATTAAAAGTACCAAATAAAACAAGCATTTAATGTACTACATGATACATTAAACCAGGACATCACAATAACAGTTATTTTCATAGAATAATCAGTAACCAGTGCAATTACCTTCAGCGATGTTGCCAAGATGGGAATAAGGTGAGTCTCATTGTTAAATTTGAATCCATCATTAACAGTCCTGTACACAATGAACCAAAATGGAAGAAAATGATAAACCGAAAAAGATCATCAAGCAAACAAACAAACAGGCAATGCATCTCAACAGCAGCAACAGAACTTGTCCAAGTGAATCGCCAAAGTCGGGATCCTCAATATAGGTTCCTCAATTCTAACAAGGCGATGCAAGTACGTAACAGAACCAGCATTCTCTTCCCGCACAATGACCCTCCCCGCCACAGTCAAGTCTCGATCGAACCACGTGTGCCACAAACCACCTCCATAGGTTTGAACACCAACCTCCAAAATCCCACCCTTAACCACCTGTGCGAAAAACCTGATTAATTAAACACCCCTTACATTACACTCATATACTAACATATTCAACTTAAAAATCCAATACACAAATTATTAATTTTTCAAATTTAGTTGTATAAACAAATTACTTTCACCCCTGAAGTTGGTGGGCACTATCACATTAGTTTCCAAAAAAATTCAAAGAAAATCCCTAAAACTGTAATTTATCAATCACATTAGTCCAACATATGTGACTTAATTTATAATATTAATATATGTTGAGGACCAAAATGACAAATAAGTGGTTAAATTTAAAGACTTAGATTAAACAAACTAGATGCATTAATTTGACATTTTTTCTAATTCCAGATACTACTATGACCACAAATTCGGAAACTAGAATGGTAGTTTGTTTGTTGTTACCTTGGTGACAGGCTTAAGTTTGAGACAAGGACTATCAGTGTGAGCCCCGATTATGTAGAATCCATTTCCAGCAACGTACCTGAGGAGTTGAAAAATGAGACATTAACATTATTGTTTCATGCTTGGTTGAAAAGATAGGGAAATGTAATGGATAGGAGCGAACTTTTTGCCGATAGCGAAGGCGACGATGGTGGAGTGGTTTCTGGTGAAGAAGTACTTCTTACCAGGTTGCAGTTCCCACACTTCTCTCTCAGAGAGTTGGTGGAACCCCAAGCTTCGCAAACGCTTTTTTGCCTCATCTGAAAGGTTTGAATAAAGAGTGAGTGAGGTGAGAAGAAGAAATAAGATATTAGTTAGGTGGCTTTGGTATTACCGACGGCGTGGAAAGCCGTTGGAGAAGCGTTGAGGAAGTCGACGAGATCGGAAGCGACGGCGTTGGTGTCTTGCTTCGCCATTGTTTTTCAGTTCTATCGCTTTTTGCCTTTACCAAGCGAAGACGACCTATAAAACAAGGATTCTCGTTCGTTTCGCAACGGATATATTCGGGGAAAATAAATCTCGCTCCGCGTAGGGCTCACTCACTCAATGTTGGTATTTCAATCCTCCACTTCTCCACCACATCACTTTCAATTTAGTGTGTGGTTGGACACGTTTTCAACGTCTTCAAAAGCGCTTATCGCTGTTAATGGATTTGATATTTTAGAACCTTAATTGCACTTTTTATGCTAAATATAGAATTTGTGTGATATAAGTTCCAATTCAGTTTTTAGTCCTTTTATTAATTTTTTATTTTATTCATTTCATCGAATTTTAGTTAAATTTTGATATTTACATATTAATTCTCCTCATATATTCTATCAACTATAATTAATCACTAGTATAATTGATAAATATAAAATAATAAAAATAGACATATTTTTATATAACAAACAATTAATATTTATCTAATAAATTCTAAGAGAATGAATGATAAAGATAATAGTGACTTAATTTTTCTTCTCTTAATATATATAGGTTATAATTTTTTTAAGTTTAGTCAATGCTCAATATTAAAAATAAACCTAGTGAGCTAGTAAAAGGTTGTACTCATTTCTTTGTCATTGCACTCTCTTGCTCTATATAAATGTGTAGGAGCTAAATAACATATGTAGCATAATTACATAAGTGGAATACATATATTTAATGAACACTAATAGCTCTATGCACATTTAATGTAAAAGTTAATTCACTTGTTGGAATCATATGCACGATCTCAATGACCCTCATATGCTTTGAGTAGGTTAGGCACAATGTTTTCTTAATGAATAAAATCATTATTTATTGTAAAATTTGAAGTCTTTTAGCCTAAAATAGAAGTTGTATTGATTGGAGACTTGTGTTCTTTAATAATGGTGTGTGATAAAGATGTTAACCAATAATAATATTTAGGTAAGGGTTTTCACATAAGAGATAAATATAGAAAAAAAGATAAGGAGGAAGAGTTCTCAACAATTAGAACATAGAGATGAAGTCATCATTATCAAACGAGTTAATATTATTTTAATCTTTGAATCAATCAATTTGATTTTAAAAAAAGAAGAGTTATTATTATTGGAAATTATTATTAAAAATATTCTTAAAATCTTCATTTTAATCCTTACTAATATATGCATGATTGAATATCACATGTCATCATATATGATTATCATAATGATAGATAACATATCACTATCACCATATTAGACATTAGTTAAGAATAAAAATTAACTTGAATGACATAATTCAATTTCAGAAATTTATTTATTATTATTTTAATTTTAGAGACTTCTATTTCATTATTTTATCAATTTAGAATTTAAAATATTTATTAAAAAAATAAATAAAAATATATTTAGAGAAAATAAATAAATATCTGCTCCAACTTAGACTCATTCAATATTTAAATTTTTAACATCCTCACTGACTATATTTAGAAAGA
>JAMLFT010006012.1:0-16695 GCA_026544285.1 Pachyrhizus erosus
CGATCTATAAAAAAATTAATTGATAAAATAATTTATACCTATTTATAATTCTGATTAAACGTGTTTTTATTTAACTTTAAATTATTTTATATTAAAATTAAAAATTAAAATAAAATATAAAAATTAAAATATTTTTTAAAAGATATTGATTAAAACCAGTTTTGTGCACCATTTCTTGATCAATTTTAAATTAGTTTAACTGGTTTGTCACCGTTCTTAGTTTCAACTTTTAAAATTTTGAGATTAATCACTAAGTTGGTTTTCTATCTAACTACTGAACCGACTAGTTTAATCTAATTTTAAAAGTTTTAATTAAAACTAGTATGTTAACTATACGCACGTAACAAATTGGTGTTTATAAATGTAAAAAAAAGGTTTGTAGATATAATATATATTTTATTAAATTTTGATTATTTATTTAAAATTTTTATTAATAAAAATTTATAAATATATAAATATGTAAATAAATATTTTAACATGATAAAAAATATATTTACTATTTTTAAACCAAATGGATTCTACCAGTATGATGTGATTATTCTTAAATTATTAATCTTTTTGTTTTTATCAGAAAAATGTACTTACTATAATCATATAAATTTGGAGTAGAACGAACATTAATGTAAAACAATTTCTTGGCCGCTAATTAATCATATTTTTTTGATAAAATTTAATTAATGGTAAAATTAATTAATATTTTATGCCAATGTTATAAAAAAAATTAAGAATGAAATGACCATTAATGTAAAATAATTGAAATTTTCTAAAACGCAACAATAATTAACTAATTATGAGTGGTAATATCATAAAAAATACTTTCATAGTTTGACAATCTTTGTCTAACTAAGTTGAGAAATCGTGGAACATTAGAATTTCAACAATCTATTTTGGAAATGATTATGAAATGTTATAATGTTAACAACGTGGATTTCCTAATGTTTTAAAGAGGACTCCTATAGCATTCTATCTAACACATTTTTTTACTATTAGTTAAATATATTAAAAATTATAAAATTATGAATAAAATTCATTTAATTAACAATAAAATTCACAAATTTTTATAAATTTTAATAAATTTTAATTAATAATAAAAAATATTAAAAAATGTTATTAACATTTTTCATGTTTCAAAAGTTTCAAAAATATATTTTTTATTTCTAATAAAGTATAGTAAACATGGTTGTCCTTAGAACAATAATTTATTTATGTTATAAGAATTGCTAGTAAGAATTTTTATAGATTTATATAATAGGTTTACAATAATCAACATCTTTGTTTTAAGTTCTAAAAAATAAAAGGTAAAGTTACAAGAATTAGAGCAGACAAAAATTATAGATAGGTGAGTCGCTAATAAAATTCAATCATTTTTTTCTTATCAATCAGAATCAAAAATAGGTATTAAAAAATTTGAAATAATGTACACATCTTCATCAATTAAGTAAGCTGGGCTTCTTGTTTTTATTATTTAAATTAGTATAAATCACAATAATATTATTTAGTTTACACGTAACAATACATAAATGTAATTAGTGATAAGTCACGCTTTTCTTTTTTTTTTTTTAGCTAAAATTCATGGTTTTCTTTTAACATACTTTGATTAATAGTAAAGAAATAAATCATTGATAAGATTGAGGCATGTGTAAAAATAAACTGCAAGTTTGAAGAGAATCGAACTTTAATCTCCATGGTGGTTTCAGCCTCAGTATTTCATTTCACATTTTTACTAAGGTTTTTTTTATTTTTTTTTATTAGCCCTCAATTGACGCAGCCACATGTTTTATTTTTTATTTTTTGACTTTTGAGGCTGACACATGCAGTGTTAAATCTCGACTTCCCTTCACAATTTCCTTATCCCAAAATTATGAATACAATTCAAACCAGTACCTTCTGTTTGAATTGTATACAATTTTTTTTCTTTTCTAAAAACATAACGAATTATTATTTACATGCTTGAATTGCTTTTATTTTAAAAATAGCATTTCATTAAATTTTTATAAACATTTTTTAGAAAATAATCGATAATCAAATACGTACTAATTTTGTTTTAAAGATTATTAATTGACAGTGCAAATGTATATTTACTTTATTTTTTATGAGAAAGCTTTTAATATAATCGATTGTTTTTATTTGAAAAAAAATTGTCCATTAATATTGTTAAATATTATAAAAAAATTTATGTTATAGTTTAACGCTTCCAAATAAATAAAAAAATCCTATATTATAAATTGAAACCTTTATCTTAAATGAAAACTTTTGTATGACTTATTCTTTAACGAGAGCATTTTTTAATTTTTTTGTTAAATAAAAATATTTTTAAAAATTACTGTCACTTTGGTTAAGTCACACGTTTTATTTTTTATTTCATATATTGAATATTTATTTATTTTTTTATTTATTTTAAATATACTTTTAATTTTTAATTTAAATTTAATTTGATTTAATAACCACTTTAAAAAATAATCCTTTACTTTTAAATTATCATTTTTATATTTAATTTTAATTTTTTAACAGAAAATATTAATATTAAAAATAATTTTGTATCATATCGTAAATTATTTATTACTTTAAAAATAAATTTATATATTAAAAATATATATTTGATTATTACAATTTTTAATTATAATTATTCATTATAAAATTTAGTTATATAAAAAACATTAACCATGCATATTACAAAACTAAAACACCAGTTGTACAAATATAAAAAGTCATAAAAAAAATCATACAAATTACGGTATTTAAATGATTAAATTTCTCAATTAGGTCTAAATGACTAAAACGTCGCTGTTGGCATTAGGAATGAGAATGTAGAGGTCGAAGCTCCAGTTTAAGCAAGAGCAAGACGTTCTTCAACGGAGAAAAGGGTATTTTAGTAAAAGCGGATGTCATTGAAGTGTTTATAAATGGCGTAGGCATTAAGCACATGAGAGGTAAAAATCCGATCGAAAGACAAAGACAGCCTCTAAGAAACCGTAGCAGCAAACTTGTTACCATGGTTTCCTCAGATAAGGTATTCCTTCAACTCTCTCTTTTTTTTTCTTTTTTTTTTTTTTTGTCAAAATCCTTTTTCTTTTCCTTTTTTTTTTCTTTTAAAGAAATACTTCTTGCCAGATTTCATCATCAATAACTATGTTAATCATCGTAGCCTGTTATTGGAATTCAACTTTCGCTATTTGCTTGTGTGTTTTGTGCGTGTATTTTTATGTTTTATGATGACTTATTGATACTTTCGTGATTTGTTACCAATAAATTTGTGGAAAGAACAGGGGCCATGTTACCAAGAAAATTCGTAGGAATTTTTATACGGAAACCTGTAAGTAATTAAAGGGTGTTGTGTCTCAAGTGTGAAGTAATGAACTCTTGTTTGTGAAGTGGGTTTGAGGTGGATCTATACATAGATACTAGGTTCGGATGTTGGATGCAAAAATTGGATTCTAACTTTTTGTCTCAGTTATCTATTTGAAACATTTTTTTTTGCTTTCCAATTACTAGTACATTTATCTTGTATAGCTTGATCATGCGCTCAAACTATCAATTCAATTAGATATATACTACTACTGTTGCTGCTACTTTTTTGGTTGTGGAAAGTTTGAATGAATTCGTCATGTACTGCAGAGAAATAAGAGGAGCCTCTGTTTTTAAATCAAATGTAATTTTTTCACAGGATCCACGCGAGGAAGTCCTTCAAGCATGGTACATGGATGATAGTGATGAAGATCAAAGACTTCCCCACCACAAGGAACCCAAGGAGTTTGTCTCATTGGACCAACTTGCCGGTAAGCTTCTTGCTGCCTACAGTTATATTTATGTGCAGATAAAGGGGTTTAAGTCGAGTTTGATCTTTGGCGTGTGTTAAATTGCAGAACTTGGAGTCCTTAGCTGGAAATTAGATGCTGATAACCACGAAACTGATCCAGAGCTGAAAAAGATTCGTGAAGAACGTGGTTACACCTACATGGTTTGTTATACAAATGTTTCATTATAATGGTTTAGAATTCACTTTGCTTCTACTCAAAATCAATAAAATTATAGAGAAATGTTGACGACATGCAAAAGAATCACTATAATTTTAATTTTGTCTAACATTGCGCACTACTTATGCAAATTACAACATTTTTTATTTGATGTCTAATATGTTGCATCTTGACATTCTGGCTATGTTTATATTTTTTAATAATTTAACCTGAGGCACCTTTTTCTGCACCTTATTCTGCAGGATGTTTGTGAGGTCTGTCCAGAAAAGTTGCCAAATTATGAACAGAAAATCAAAAGCTTCTTTGAAGAGCATCTTCACACTGATGAGGAGATCCGCTTTTGTGCTGCTGGAAGTGGTATGAACTGTTTTTCTGCTTTACTTTGATTTTCTTGCCACCTTGCCTACCATGTTAAGATTGCTAAATATACTCTGTTTTTCTTTAGGCTATTTTGATGTTAGGGATCACAATGATGCCTGGATTCGTGTGTGGGTCAAGAAAGGAGGAATGATCATCTTGCCTGCTGGAATTTATCATCGCTTTACGCTAGATGAGAGCAACTACATTAAGGTATTGATTGCATATTTACAAGTAGTATCTGCTCTGCTGCTTTTCTGTTGCTAATAGAAAACATTATATCCTTGTACTTCTATTCCTATGTCTCAATTGTTTGGAAACTTGATGTTTTGGATTTCGTTCTCCAAATACTTTTTTACACCAACTTTTCCCTGTGCCCTTTTTTTAACTCTCCCTGTTTTTTTTTTTTTTTTTTTGAAGAACAGCATATGATTGCAAAAATTTGGTTTGTTGTATTCTCATAGATATGTTAAATTGAAGGTGGAACTTGCATAGTTATCAATTTGCACTGTAGTGGAAAGTGGCTGCTACCATAAAATCATTGTGTAGAGTTTTTGCATGGTGTGATAGCGGCCAAAATTGCAGCTGAACATTAGCCAAATAGTGGCGGGTAGCACTGCTGTTCCCTGTTTGCGCTCAACCCTCCATTTTCTAGCCAAACCTTGATATTAGCTAACGCATTCCTGCCAAACTCAACACAATCCTTTTCTGGCCAGCCTCACCTCCAATCTCTGTTTTGTAGTTTAAAAATTGTAGAGATTACAGGGCCATGTTTTACTATGACACTTCATAGTTCATTAGGGAAGTGTAGAGCAAAAGGTACCAATCTAGTAGGGTTTGGAGAGGGTATGCGTACATGCCTTTACCCCCATGCAAGCAGAGAGATTGAACCCATGTCCTCTAGGTCACAAGGTAGCAACCTCATCGTTGCATGTGCAGTCTTTCACCCTTACATTCAACTAATTTTTCTGTCGCTTCTCACTATAAATTCCATCTTATTTATCTCTCAGCCTTCATTTTTATGTTTTCATTGCTCTTATTGTTAATTATAGCTTAATTTAATGGTGAATGCGTGTTAGACTATGACTTTTTATTATTAATTAGATATATTTTCTTCTATAATTATTTTAAAGCATTCGGCTCTGTATAGTATAAAATATATATTTTTATCTTGTATTTATAATTTTCATTATACTGGCTATAGAGGTTTTGAAGTGCATCGCTTCGTCGCTATGTAGGATGGATGAATATGATATCCTGCAATCTTATTTTTCTTGTCTTCCAGCAATTGATGCATTTTCAACCTTTCTTTTTATTGCTTAATTTAGTCTACATTATAAATGCTTACAAGATTATGATGTGCAGGCTTTGCGATTTTTTGTTGGTGAGCCAGTTTGGACTCCATACAACCGTCCACATGACCATCTCCCTGCAAGGTATGAGTTAATGAATTCTAAAGAAAATTACACTTATATTCTTTGAATTTTTTTCGAATTCACTTAAATGCGACAATCACTTAATAAGAGGCTTTTTCTCTGTTCTCATAATATGATTTCAATGCGCAGACAGCAATATGTCAAGGATTTTGTGGAAAAGGATGTTGCCAACCACGCTGTTGATGCGGCCGCGTAAGATCTGGTTCTGCCAGATTGTAGTACGTGTTGAAAAGGACTAAGACTTTGTTGCTAAAGTAACTTTTGAAAAAAAAAAAAAATGGTTTCTTTAAATAAAGGGTCCTGTCTTTTTATGTTATGGTTTGTGTTTAGGGGACCTTTTAGCCGTGATGTACCCATGCCAATATTTTTCTTGCATGTCACTGTATAAAAATTGCATTGTATTATTACCAGAATTGGGGACAGAATAAACATGAATATATGTTAGTATGTTAAATGTATTATATGCCCTGGCTGCATTGAAATTTTACAAGATAAAAATTAAGCGGGAGCAACTAACCTAAAATATAGGTGAGATCATATGTCTTGAAGTGTAGTGTTAATATTTTTCATGATGCTAATATCTCTCTTGCGCTTTGAAGTTATCCATCCGTCAAGTATTAGCTTTTTCATCTGTGGAAAGAAGACATTAATAGATTATATAAATAAATCTATAAATTCTAGTTCTTTTGGGCTTTTCTTTTGTTTAAAAGAAGTTGAGCTAAATAATTTAAAAGTTTTAAAAATAAAAAAATAATGATGAAGGAAAAACAGAGAAAAAAAAAGAAAAGCTGATTAGATAACACACCGGCCTATCCGCTCTTCAGATTGAATGACTACATGCAACTTGGTGTTGTTGGCTTGGGAGTACAACTCATTTGCATATGGAGCAGCTCAACTAAGGAAAGTGATAGTGCAAAATAGGTGTGCTGTTGGTCATGTTCAACGGCATTGGTGTGGCGTTTTTACTATTCAAGACTGGGCATGGTTAGTATAATAGATTTATGATGATGGTCGATTCACAGTAGCTTGAGCTGAGGGATGATTGTGGATGTTTAAGTTAACGGAATTACAAAATTATGACGCAATTTTAACTTTTTTAAGGTATCATTTTTAGTGATAGTGATAATGACTATGAAAATAAAAATGATAATGATATTATAATAATAATAAATATGATGTAGCTACAATAATATAAACGTGATGATAATGGTAATAATAAATAAATGATAGTGAAAAATTGAAAAAATAATTTTCATAACAAAAAATTGCAAATTAGAGAGGAAACGTTTCTTCAGTCATGTTATTTATGAGAGAATTATGATTCGGAGAGTGAACTTTTCCTATCCAGATTCAAGTGGCTAATTAGCTATGAAAATATTTCTTTGTAATTTTATTGTAAAATCTTCTCTAATTGCGTGGATATTGGTAGATAATTCTCTCACTATTCTCTTGCAACTCCTTCACAAAGATGTTCCTTCCCAATCCAAGGAAAATGTCCCTAGCACATACCTTGCGATTCCTTCTCTATTCCTCATAAAATATCTTTAACCAATTCCATACAAATCCCTTGCAAAATGATCCTCGCTAACTGCTCACAAAATGTCCTTTGCAAATCCGTCGCAAAATATTTTACAATGAACAATTTAAAGTATGATATAACTTTCATTCACAAAGCTGTGGCAATGGCGTTGCTTGCTGCAATCTCTTAGGTTGAAAATCAAAATATGCACTGTATCATATTTGAGCTGGACTGCAAACAGGTTGCTGATGGCATGACTTCAAACAATCTCATGATTTCTGAGTTTGTTTTTACTGTGTTCAAGTGTAAGGAGAGGCTTCATTGCATTTAAAACTCTACTGTGAAATTTACTCTGATACAAGTCATCCATTCTCTTGCTTGTATGGGTGTCTAGATTTTATGGGAGTCAACATATAGTCTAGATTTCATTCCAAATTGTATCATGTACTTATTATGAATGAACTAATATAAGCATTTTATAGTAAAAAAAATTAAGATAGTTAATAATATATATATATATATATATATATTACTAATAATTGTTTAAAAATATTTCTAATTAATTAATTCACATTTACTTTTAAGGAATTACCAAACTTTTTATTTTTCATCTCACTAGCCAATAATGGATACACAGGAACAAGGACCTCCCTTATCAATTCACAATTATAGTGTTATAAATTATTATTTTTATTTTAAAAATAATTATTTATTATCAAATGCAAATTTTCATTATGTTATTTTATGTGTAACATGTATTAACATAACATAAGACAATAATAATACAACATACTATTATAATTATACATTCATCTAATTAATTTTAAAATTATATATTTTAAGCTAGGTTATAAATTTAATTGATTTGTCAAATATTATTTTAAATTAATTTAATTTTTAATGTTGATTTGTGTAAGAATATTTTCTCGGTGAATTAATTTTTTTCTATATTTCATGAAGACAATTGCTAGGAAATTATTCTCTAAGTAATTTGTGAATTGTGATAGGTTTGTAGGACAATATAACTCTACATTAAAACTCAAATGTTCTAAACTTTGGAGGATCTGGGAGTGATTTATCCCTTCACTAAATTGTGATGTATATGTGAGAAAATACTTCGCTTGCTAAATTAAAACTTCATGTTTCTAAACCTCAAAAACGTTTTGCAATACATTTATAAGGAATTTGTGAGGAAACCCCTCACTAAATAATTGATCACTTTTGCGAGGGACACAATTTAATTGCTATTTTCTCACTAATTAGCGGGGGGGAAAATGTTTCCTTACTATTTTATTTTTTTTCTGATCCATGATTTTCTTGTAATGTGTGTAACATGAGAGTAAGAATAAAAAGAAAAATAATTATTTATAATTATATTTCTCTAACCTAAATGTTTAACATGATATAAAGCTGAAACTAACGTAAAAGACATAATAGTTTAATAGGATAAGTTTATTATTTCTTTTGGTTATTAATATAAGATATCTGTAACAAAATTATATCTTATTAATTAATTATATAATAAATTAAAACAAAACAAAACAATTAATCTTATTTTCTCAATCTTGACCATTAAATCTTGCATACCTTGTCCAAGGTAAATATTGTTTAGGATGAAACAAAGAATTTTTTATTTTTGTATCAAATAATAACGAATTTTCCTTTCTTTGCTTATGCAGATCATTGTAAACTAGGGGTTCTGTGAGTGAGATCAGAGGTTTTATTTGCATGACCAAAAACTACCCTTAATCAAGTTTTCCCTAATATTAGGAGCAATAATTTGTTTCTAAAATTGAAGTAAGACAAAGAAAAATGAAGTGCTTCAAAGAAAAAGAAAAACAGAAAGCAAGATATGGGACCCTTGTCACTAAGCTTTAATTTTCTTTGTAGTGCTTGCTTTTTTAATTTTGGTGGTGTCGAGTATATTCGATACAGTTCTACACTCATCTTTAATAGTAATACTATTTAATTTCTAACCTTTAATATTATTATTATAACACTAAAATATTAGTCAAATACTTACATGTGTCTCTCTATTTGTGATTCAAAAAAGTGTGGCCAGGTGTCCCTCTGCAGCTCCTTTACCACTAAAAAGCATACATTTGTAATCTAATTATGATTATCAAAATTTGACACCTATTTCAATTATATTATTTATTTATTACATAACGAGTGCGTGTAAAGCTAAATGCGTTAGATTTGACTTATAATTTCTCTCTCTCAAATTTAACACATCTTCTGTTCAAGTAGACCAGCATTAAAATTTTAATTTAATTTATTTTAAAACATCACGTTTAAAGTTTATTTTAACTTTTTTATTTAATTAGTTTTTTAAAAAATTACCATTCAATTATTTTTTAGTTTTAATAATTTGGCTTCTAATGAATAGTTTTATGTTAAATAGCCAAATGAAAATAAAATATATTAATATAATTATCATTCTCTAAGTAAATGTATTAAATAAAATTATAACTTTCTAGGCAATATATGCCTAAAGAAGTAATTGATTATATTAATATTTAAATAATTTAATCTAACATTAGATTTGAGCTTATTTGTTTAATGAAAAATGAGCATGTTTGAACATTCAAAGAGTTTTAATAGATATATATCTTTACGTGCAATGATACTTATAAATAATTTATGTTTTTTAATTTTTTTAGAGGTCTAGTTTTTTTGTTCTTTCAAATAAAAAAATTATTTTTTTAATTTAAAAATTAACTAAAAATATATATTTTAAAATTTGAGAGATTACAAATATAATTTTTTATTTGAGAAAAAAATCAGACTCTTAATTTTAAAATTTTAAAATTTTAAAATATAATTAAGTTAATAATTTACCAATAAACATTACTTAGCAAAAATTAAATCATTTAATTTTTATTTTAAAAAAATATAAATAACATATTCTCTTTAACTAATAAAGAGAATCGTTAATAACGTTATATATATATGCATGCAAAAATTATTATATTATTTTTAATATTCTTTTTATTATTAATTAAAATTATTAAAACTCAATAAATCTGTAGGTTTAAATTTTTATTTAATGCGTTTGATCCATTTTATGAATTTTTAATAAATTTTAATTAAAAATAAATAATATACTAAATAACATGTTTAAATATATTATTAATATTTCTCTTTTAAATTAAGATAAATATTAATAAATAAATATGGTAATAAGGTCTTTAGTTAACTGTGTTGTGTTAGATATATCTAACCAACTATCGAATCCTGAATAAATTCACATCACAACTCTTATTACTTGATAAGTCTCTTACTCTTAACCATGCGTTCAATCCCAACAATAATAAATTTAAAATTACACTTTAACCACAATTTTAATAGTAATTACATTACTATTTACACTTATAAATAATAAAAAAAAACATATTTAATAAGTAAGTGTAAACTCACTGTAATTATGTTCTATTATACTCATACTAATTTAAACATTGAAGTTCTTATATATATATATATATTTTTCATCTTTTATATTAAAAGATAAGAAGAGAAACGAAGAATATAAGGATTAGAAAGACTAAGCACCAAAGATCGGTAAAAACATTAGTTATCATTGTTTAAAAAAGAATAGTGAAGCTAATACCCATACACACCTCATAAAAAGTTTGAAATCGTTAATTTCATTTAAATCCTGCTAGCTACAAGTTTCACCACTTATTCTGCATGCAACTTACCCAAAGAAACATACATTAGAAAACTATAAATCCTGCTAGCTACAAGTTACATATTAAAATTTTCAATAAATAATTAAATGTTTATAATCAATAAATTAATCATAATTTGCACTTTTTAACTAAAAGAATAATATATAAAAAAAATTCCAAGTGATATGGGAGGGGGCGGAGCAACCCCGTGACTATGGGTGTGACATGATAGTTGTATAAATAATATTAATTAATATAATAATAAAGGTAAAAGTGTTTGGATGAATTTGTGGAATAAAAAAATATTGTGTGCCATAGATATTAATTTTGACAACCTTGAGTTGCTGATATCCACCTACTCACACCATCATCTCTTTCTATGCTAATTCATATCATATACTTTTTTAAAAAAATAAAATAACTATATGATATTTTTTTTATAAAAATGTCATTGTATATTACTTTTGCATAAAAGTATAACATAATTTTTTATGTGACAAATGAACATTTTTTTTAATAAATAGCATATGGCTTATTAATTATTTTCTTACAACTTTTTGGTATCAACATCACTTCTTAGTTGGGTGTTACGAGAGCATGTCCCTTTTCAAAAGTGCTTCTATGAACTCAACTTATTCACATTATAAAAACCATTCGGCTGCTCCACCATGCAATGAATATTGAGATTAATTTACTGTAATACATTATATTTAAATTCAAAAGTATTTTATATAAAAAAAAATATCGTTGTGGCTGTTCTGAAACGTAAATTGGTTGCTTTCATCTGAAACGTCGTCGCTGCTTTCTTGAGGAGTGAATTTTGGGCTCGATGACACTCCATGTCTCTATCAATTATCAACTGACGCGTGTTTCGGGTCAATTTCTTTTGCAATAATGGACCAGGACAGAACAAATATATGCCAAGGAAAAAAATATTTAAATGTCTTGTCATGAAAATGTGCTTGTTTACTACTTCTGAAAATAATTTTTCGTTTTCTAAAATTAAAAATTTTTATTAACAAATTTTATAAAAAGATTTCTTTATTTCTATTTTCAGATGTATATAGTTTTAAGTTGTTTGATAAAAAAATAGAATAAAATTAAAAAATGTGTATAAATTTATATCAATACTTCTGAAATTAAAAATATAGAATATTAAGATTTTTTTCTCTTTGTGATAAAGACTCATTCTCCACTCTTCCACCCACTTTTGGTGGGATGAATTTAAATGGATTCCTATATTATTCTTTCTTTCTTTCTCTCACTTTATCTACAGAATCAAACAATTGAAGAAATTTGTGTAGTTATATATTTTCCCCCTTCTTTTCTCCAAATTTTGTAGAACCAGAAAAATCATTAAATATAAAATTTTATGGTTATGAATTATTGATATAAAAGTTTTTATATTATTAATTAATTAAAAATCATAATTATTATGAAAACTAATAAATTCATTATGTAAATATATTAATTTATAGTTAATTGATGATATAAAATAATTTTATATTATCATTGCATGACTTATTTTATATTAAACATATATACATTTAAAAAAAGATAAAAAAATATAAAAAATACTAAAATTAAAAATTAAAAAAATTTGAATAATCATATTTTTATTTATTATTGTTTTTTTTCTCCTAAATTTGACAACTGAACACATTATTAGAGATGTATCAACATAACATAAATAATAGACAATCTTATCCTTTAAATATGTAATCAAGATTTGTTCTTTAACCCATGTATACGAAAGGTTAATTCTTTAAATAAATATCAGCTTAAAAAATATTATAAGAAATATATACAACAACAAAAAATTAACAATATAAAAATAATGATATTTAAATATTTTATTATTTTGAATATTGTATCAACATGATAATATTTTTCATTTTTTCTATTTTATTTTAATTTATCATATCATATATATTTTTAAATGTCAACTAACATTTAGAGTGTGGATAATACAATTTTTGTTTGATATAATTAGTGTGGTGTGAAAAAATAAAACAAAAGATATGTAACTACTGCATATTTTAGGTGATCAGGAAATTCATTACTGCTGTATGTGCCACATTGGCACAGTGGAAGTTTATTGAATCATGGTAATTTCTCCAATGGGAGAGCTCCATTTGACAAACCATACAAAAGAGGAATTTAAAGCAAAGGGACAAACATAATCAGATGGAAGATGACCAAAAAGGACATAATAAAACAAAACAAATTGCTCTGGTAACTTCTTGATTTTCTTAAGCACATGCCGTGATACCCTGCTTTTCATTACCCTAGCCGTTGACAAAAAACAAAGAAAACCAAAGGGAAATTTTTTAATATACTAAATATCTTATCTTTGTTTCGGTGACTGCGAGCAAAATTAATGGAAGGCACAACGGCTTTCCCAAAGGAGAAAAAACACAGATGATGAAGAGAAATATCTTATGGACACGTTAGACTTCTCTTGCCATCTACTTTACCTTCTGTATTAGGCATATGTCTCATAATAATAATAATATATATCAGCTCTAAAAGATAAAGCAAAAAGGGAAAAGAACAAATGCATCAACAACAGCCATTTATATAATGAACAAAACTCATGCTGCAAATGCTTCTGGTTCAACCACGTTGCTCTAGTCCAAAAGTTTCCTTCCCCATCATCATACCACAACACTATACAAGTCTACATTCATCGCTCCACCCCCTTCTCTCTCTCTCTCTCTCTCTCTCTCTCTCTCTCTCTCTCTCTCTCTTCCCCCTCTAGCTTCTTGTTCCATGAGCTATAGCTAATTCTGTAGAGAAACAATACATCTGTTCTTCCTTTTCAGATTGTCATTATTCAAACTCATCTGCCAAATTCCTTTATATATAGGTTAACTTCACTGCATTGGCTGCTTCCATAGCTTTTTTTTCTTTTTCTGAACGATTATTCTCCTTTAGAAGCAATCTTGTTTGAAATATAGTCAGACACCAAGTGAGAATATCTTTCTAAATAGAAATTAAAATCTGATTCGTCATCTTATGAGAAACTAGCCTTTTTGCTAGATGTAATATTGTCCATTGCTCCTTCCACATCTAGCTGCTGAGAGAGCCTCATCACAAGGTCAGAGTCAAAGGCACGCTCATCTTGTTTCACAGGAAGAATTAAGAAGGGCACCCAGATCAAAGCTTGAGCTTCATATACATTCCAATATGAATCCTCATGGTCGAGTGAAGGAAGAGTTTCTTGTAGAAAGTTCTTCCTTCTGCGGTGGCTATGATTCGCAGCCAATAATGGTTGTTCCTCAACCAATTGAAGGGCTTCATGAAACTGGTCCTCCACCATTCCTCACAAAAACATACGAAATCGTTGATGACCCTTCAACAAACCATATAGTTTCCTGGAGCACAGTGAACAACAGCTTCATTGTGTGGGATCCACAGGCCTTTTCCATCACCCTTCTCCCCAGGTTCTTCAAGCACAACAATTTTTCCAGTTTTGTCAGGCAACTCAACACCTATGTCAGTAACTTCTCTTTCTACTCCCCAGTCATCAACATGATGTGTAGTTTAATTTATTCTCCTAGTTTTTTTTTTTACTGTGATGAGATTAAATGTTGTTTCATTGTAGATTGTATATTTAGATTCAACGATAACCTTAATCATCTTCTTTAAAGTTCATGAATTAATGTGTTAGTATTAATTCTTCTATCTTCATTTGTCGTATGTGGTATTGGTAGGTTAGATTAGCCCCAGTTTCTTTCGTTTATTAGGCTCCCCACTTCCCCTATTTGATGCTTGAAAAGGAAAAGGCAGAAAAAATTACAAAATAAATTGTTACAAGACAGTATCTTAATATATTTAAGGCTTGATAAACTTAGCACTCATATGCATTTGTCGAACCATTACCAAATACAGTGATATTTTATAGACTTGAAAATGAAGAAGGAATTTGACATGACTGTAGGGATTTAAAAAGGTGGATCCAGATAGGTGGGAGTTTGCTAATGAGATGTTTCTTAGAGGGCAACGAATTCTTTTGAAAAACATTAGACGGAGGAAAGCAAATCATCAATCTCACGCGATGCAGCAAGGTGTAGAGCCTTGTGTTGAGGTGGGGCAGTTTGGATTAGATGGAGAAGTTGATCGATTGAGGCGTGACAGGCAAGTTCTTATTGGGGAGCTGGTGAAACTCAGACAACAGCAACAAAGTACCAGAGCTCACCTTCAAGAGATGGAAGGCATGCTCAAAAGAACTGAACAGAAACAGCAACAAATGATGAACTTCTTGGCCAGGGCAATGCAGAATCCCAACTTCGTGCAACAATTGGCTCTGCAAAAGGAGCGGAGAAAGGAGCTTGAGGAGGCTTTTTCCAAGAAGAGGAGGAGGCCTATTGATCAAGGGCATAGGAATGTTGTTGAAGTAGGTGAGTTCGGTTGTGCTGAAGAGTGTTCAAGTTTCGTTAAACATGAACCACAAGAATACACTGACAAGGTATTAGAGTTTGAGGCACCTGATCTGGACCTTGCTTTGGATCTTGAGGAAAATATTGAAAGGCAAAAGAGAATGGAGGAAGAGTATATTCAACTAGAAAGTAACGATAAAGATATTGATGTAGTGTTTTGGCAAGATTTGCTTAATGAGGGTATTGAAGATCAAAGTGTACTAGGCGTAGGTTTTGAAGGTGTAGATGTACTGGCCAAGCAACTATGTTATTTGGCTTCTAGTCCTATATAGGAGATTGTCAAGGCTGTATTTCCATTATTCATTGAACTAGCTGGGTGACAGTATCTCCTTATAATTCCTTATATATATACTTTCTGACCAGTTTTTGTGTCAATACGCAAGATACTAGACTCAATTTCTTGTGAGACTTTAATTTCTTGGCCCCAATTTAAAGCACGTGGAAGTTATCAAGAAATGGATTGGTTGTACTCATGGTTTCTCAATTATTCTATTTCGAAGTTAACTTAATATCCGAATTTCAAGTTAATATTCTAGTTTGTTGCAATGAGCTGTGGAGGAACTCTTGTTTAGCTACACAAAATTACATGCCATTAATTTCTGATTTCAACTTCAAGATGACCCGCCATCTTTTAGAAGGGTTTCTGGTACCATGCAGTACACCGGAGAGGGACCCATCTGGGAAACTGATAGCAATACTTGTATATATATATAACTACAATTTTTTGGGGTGAAATGGCTTTTAATCATTTTTCAAGATAGTGGTACACAAGTGTATTTGTTGATGATAGCGTTTCTCGAAACATCGACTTTAGATTTAACCTTAAGTATTATTGTCGATTTTAATTTCTATTTATTATTTATGTTGCCATTGAATGAAGTTAATCATTAATCAAAACTCAGCTGAAGGCAGGTGCTGAAAAAGTTAGTTACCATAAGTAAATATTGTGGCTTAAGTTAAAAGTAGTTAGTTGGTCTTGCAGTGATGATTCTCACATGTCAGTCATATGCGCGTACCAACAGGCTAGGAAGCATAAATAATGAGAGTGATAACTAGCAATATACTCCTACATGCAACAGAAATTTTCTTTGAAGAAATATTTCACAATGCTTTATTTTCCTTTTATGGAAAGACAAAGAAAGGGCTAAATAATAGCTTATAGCTCCCTTGAGTTTGCAGAAAATTTTGATGATGCTGTTAAAGTGGATTGGATTGGTTCATAGGTTGCTTCGTCAATCGATAATTATTTGATTAAAAAAGAAATAGAATGAAAAGAAGAAAAAAATATTAAATTAA
>JAMLFT010006013.1:0-16691 GCA_026544285.1 Pachyrhizus erosus
AACAAATAAATTAAAAAAATATACTTTTATATTTATATATAATATTTTTTAAATTTATATCCTTGTTTACTAATTAAAATACATATTTTAAATTTAACCACATATTTATAAAATTCATACTTTTAATTTATACTTTTTATAAAATATATTTCTAATGATTTATATATCTATACATATTTATAATTTTAATAAAATAAAACAATAAACATTAAATATATTTTCATTTGAAAACTAATAATTGATAAAATAATATAATAATATACTATTATTGTTTTAATTATAATAATAATACTTAATATTATTATTGATATAAAATTTATAATAATATTTAATATTTAAATAAAACAAAATAAAGTTAGAACGGACACATATAATATTTTATTATTTAATTTCTATATTTAATTATTAATTGAAAAATAAAATTATATAATAAATAAATTATTAGTATTTAATATTAAAATTATTAAAATTAAGTATAAAAAATATTAAAATCAATAATTTAAGTCTTCATTAAATGTAATACAAATATTAAATTTAATGATATTTGACAATTATTATATACTTTAAAGATGGATCTAACGATCTTGAAAAGTTAAATGTGAACTTCACTGTATATATAAATATTGAAATTATCAAAATTATATATAAAAAACATTAAAATTAATAATTTAATTTTTTATTAAATATAATTAAGAATGTTAAATTGAATTATATATGATGATTATTGTTTACTTTAAAGATTAATCTAACAGTCATAAAATGTCAAAGTTAAATATTTTACTTATATATTTATTATATACATGTGTGTATTTATTTTGATAAAAATTATAACTTATGAAGGTTAAATACCAAAATCAAAGATTTTACTTATACCTTTTTAAGTGGACGATAAATTCTTACTTATACATAAAAATATATAAATATGATACATTTTAATTTTAGTACAAGATAAAAAAGAAAATGATAACTAGTATGATAAAATATTTATGTGAATATTGAGATACTTTTTATATCCGCTATCTAATCTATATCTTATTTTTGTTGATAAAGATGTCTTTAATTTTCACTTCATTTATCACATACACATATGATCCTACTACCTATTCCATGTTTTAATTGACGTTCAATATTTTTATGTTGAATCAATGTATGATTTTTAGTATTTTTAAAATGTAATAAAGTAATTAAATTAAAAATATGTTATAACATGTAAGTAAAATTATATTGTGTATAGTGATGAAAAAAAAGTAGTGAATGAAAATAGAAAAAAGTGTAAATGAATAAAAGAGCAATAATTTAGAAATAAGATATTTTTATGGATAGTTTGGTTTAATAATAATATAAAAAAAATTAAAAAATATTATGAGATTATTTGGTTTAGATGAAATAAATGAAAAAATTACATTAAAAATAAAAATATTATTTAACCCTTATATACAACATTTAACTTCTCATATAAATGATCTAAAGTACTAAAAATAATTGATAAAATAATTATTATAACTAAAAAAAATTATTATCATAACTGATACAATCAATTGTTATTCATAGACAATCGATTATTTGCAACAATCATCAATAATTGAATATTCACTCCTTCAATCGATTATCATTGTCATTTTAATCGATTGTCTTCTAGTGCATATTTTCTTATGTTTTATCAGTTTTTAACATCTTAATTACGTTTGTCACATCCTCAACAACAATTGCAGTGACCATATACAATTCAAATTAAACAAACCAAAATTATTTATCACACAAACTTTATGACTTCAAATAAAAAACAAAAAGTGGTTATATGATTATGTGTGACCTTTGGCAATGATATATCAAAGCAAATAATGAAAGATGATCCAAGAAATAGAATAACAGTAATTGTGTACGAAGGAGTGATGAGAAAAGCTACAAGGAAGAAATGAGAAAGCATAAAGGTTATTTTAAGAAAATAAAACGTGTGTCCATTTTTACGATATTTTTGTGTATTTAATGAAATTATTTTTTTAATGATTAGCTACTACTTTGTAATTTCTCGGTTAACTAATTCTTCACCTATATCAATTTCTCATGTATTTCTATCTTACCAAGTAGAACACCAAGGTTCTAGAGATAAAATAATATTGAAGATTTTTTTAATTTTGAGTGAAAAAATATTTTAATTACTGAATTTTGAATAGAAAATAATTTAATTAATTGTGTTGATAGAGATTTTAAAAGAAAAAAAAAGATTTAAAGAGTTTTAAAAAAATTAATAGTAATGCTAGTTTACAATAATTAAAATTTTGAGTTACTAAATTATATATTTTTTTATTAAGATTACAATTAAACCTAGATAATAATAAAAATTGGTGGTTTGTGCACCCTTAAACGGCGTCGAAGGGCATGGTCTTATATGGTTAAGGAGCGACTCTTCACTTGGGAGGAAGTGACGATCGAAATCTGGTAAGAGGCTCTAATCAACCAATCATGTCGTGGTTTGCAAGGACAATCGCAAACTCACTCAGACTCGACGACGATAACGATAACGACGACGACAATGGCGGTGACCTAAAATCCCCTCCGAAGAAACCCGAATCAGAACCCCTTCAACCCGATTCCGCATCCACTCCTAGTCCCACCGCGCGTGGCGTCAAAGAGGATTTCTCCGAGCTCACCAAATCCCTTTCCCGCCAGCTATGGGGCGTCGCCTCCTTTCTCGCCCCGCCGCCCGATCCCCAACCCCAAAAGCCCGTCGCCGATCCCAATCCCAATCCCACCGACGAAGAAGAAGACGTTATTGCCGGAATCCGGAACGATTTCGCCGAGATTAGTGGCAAGTTCAAGAGTGGGATCTCCAAAATTTCTGGCAATAAGACGGTTTCCGAATTCACCAAGATCGCTTCGAGCTTCCTTCAACTTGGATCCGATGAGGAGTACGATCTCGAGGGCGTTGTCGGAGTTACTGAGGACGTGGTTGCCTTCGCCAGAAGCGTAGCGTTGCATCCAGAGACTTGGCTCGATTTTCCTCTTCCCGACGATGAGGATTCTGATGGTATATCGATTCTCTCACTCTTATTGATTTTGCAATATGGTTGTGTTGAATATGAAAATTCTATTACCGTTTCAACCGAGTAGACAAATATATAACGATTCTAGCCATTTCAATACGTGACATGGCAATTTGCCCTAACGGGCTTCTTAAGATGTTCATCTGTGTATTTTGTATGATATTTTATTCTGCCTGGTATTTCACTATCTCTGAAATTTTGTTGTCACTTAGATTTTGATTTGTCCGATGCCCAACAAGAACATGCTCTTGCTGTTGAACATCTGGCACCAAGCTTAGCTGCTCTTAGAATGGAGCTGTGCCCCGGATACATGAGTGATGGTAACTTTTGGAAGATATACTTTGTACTCGTGCACCCTAGACTCAGCAAAAGTGATGCTGATATTTTATCCACTCCACAAGTGAGTTCAATTTTAATTGGCATGGGCTTTTTTTCGCAGATGCATTTGTCTGGTTTTTGTTCTGTGCATTTTGGTTTGCTTGTTTCCTTTAATTGTTTTAACCTTAATCATGTGCAACTAATGATTGAAGCAGAGAAAATTAAGGCTTTTTATTGTTAACGGATTATACCTGGCATCCGAGTCTTGTAACATGATCTTTGAAAATTATAACAGAATCATGTGTGACACTGGTTATATGATCAAATGTTATTATGGAAGTCCTTTATGAAGTTGTAACTTGTAAGCTATAGGTGATCCTTCTGTATCACTACCGAAATGTGTCCTGCATGCTTCCAAATAAACGTTGTCTGATTGTCATGCATGTCACATTTGATGTCGACTACCTGCCTATGGTACATTTGGTATTATTTGTTATTGTGCTTGCCTGTATTACCAGCAATTCGTGTTATGTGTGCAGATAGTGGAAGCTAGAGCAATGTTAACTCAGGCTTTAGACAAAAAAAGTAAGGAAAAGAAAGAACCTGACTTATCTGCGGGAGACAATGTTCCTTCAAAAGAGGAGGAACAGCATCTCTTTGTGCCAAGCAGTGCTCAACTTGAATCAGCACCTCTTCAGACATCTGCCGTTGAAGCAGCCCCATCTACGGTTGAGCCTGATGTTGAGATGGAGAAACATCCTACTCAAAGTGCTGTTACACAGACTATTGACAAGTCTCTGATTAAAGAAGCACCGTTGAATCAATCTGCAGAACAATCATCATCTGGTTCAACCAATAGATTTTTGGACGATACCTATGAGGATGATGCTGATGATTGGTTGAAAGAAGAGGATACTTCTGAAATGGTTGGTCCCAGTGGAGCTTCTATTCAAACTGGTAATGATGAGGATGTGTCATTCAGTGATCTTGAGGAGGATGATGGTGATGTACATGAAAGTTATAAGAAAACTAGATCAGGCTCTGATTCTTCAGCAAAAGACTCTCGAGATTGGGTTCAGTTAGGCAGAAGTTCACCTAACTCTGATAAGGATATAAACTCTGTTGAAGGCAAACATGTTGGGTCTGAGCATTCAAGTGCGCGAAATTCTGTGACCAAGGATTCCAATGATTGGCTTAATGTTGATGACATTGATGTTATATGACAATGCCTTGAAATATGTCCCCGAGGTAAGTTTTTTTAATATGATTCTCTTATATTTTGTGAATATCTGCATATAGTCTGTGTACTCTACGATTGACATTCTGAAGAATGTATTTCTGTAAATAAAACCAGTCTCTACTGGGCATTGTGTTATTTATGGTTATTTATTGCACCGTATATAAAGTAAATCTTCTATTCGATATCTGAATTCCAAGTTATATTTGAGGTTATTAATACTTTTAACTGTCCTAACTTGTTTTGAACGATCTTGAACGGTCATGATGAATGTTTATTTAAAAGATTACGAAAACAACTACACTATATGAACATATAATGCATGCATAATCTGACTAGGGTTATTTGGTTCTGAGCTTCCTAGATGTATCTCTTGACGATTAACCACTAAACTAAAGAACTGACTTTGACCACCATAATTACAGGCATTAACATATAGCTGTTGTGCCAAAAAGTCAGATATCTTAAGCAGTCTCTGCTCACTACTGTTTGGGATATCAAGCAGCGTCAGTATTGCTATTGTAACTTTCATGCTCTTCATACTTTTCGTGGGTGTTATTTTCTTTTCAAGTTTTAATTTAAAAATTATAGTTGATGCATGAAAAGTGGCATGCACGGTTGTCGATTTACTTGATTATCCTGGTTATTGGTTCTGTTTTATCGTTGTTGTAAATTACTGGATTAGGTTTGTTGACACGTTGCATCCTAAACGGTAGTTGCGTATTGTTTAGTACGCATGCCCGAAATGATAAATAATTTGACCTTTCCAATATTAATAGAAGACATGGAAACAAAATTAAAGGTGGAGGTCAGATTTATTATTGCACAACTTGTATAAAGTATCGTAGGTAATGTTAGTATTATTATCCTATCAAAGTCTACAGTCCTTTTAGGTAAGGAGCTGTTTGATTTTAGAAAATGTTTTCTATTCTCATTTTTTACTTTTAATTGCAAACATGGTACGTTGTTTTATTTTGTTTATTTTTAAAAGTTTGTATTAGGAAATAATGAAAATGATTTTATTATGTTTTGTTTTCATTTTTCTATTTTCCTGTTTCTTATATAAATATATTTTTAAAACAATAAATAAATAAAAATAAAGTGGCACTTTGCAATTAAATATGACAACAGAAAATACTTTTTTTAAAAAAACTAAATGGTTCGTAATTGTTTTCAGTTTTAGTTATCTAGTGAAAATAACAATTACATAATGTAATACTTTTTCCCTTTCAAAATAATATTAGTTTAAGATTATATATATATATTAAAAAATAGAATTTATTATAAGATAATTTTTTTTAATTTCAATAAATATATTATTAAAAATTTTAAAATAATAATATTTATTAAAAGATAAAACTGAAATAAATATTTAATATCTTATTAAAAAATAAAAGTATGAATCATTCTAAGATATTTTTATGAACTTTAAACTGTAAAGGAAGGTCGGTCCCTATTAATACAAGTTTTGTCCATTTTGATTCTGATGCTGTTTTATGTCCGACAAGGATGCAAGTCAGTGTGCAGCTTGACATTATATTAGTTGGAGATATGCTAGTAATAAGTCTGTAACACACTTTTTAATTTGTTGTTCATTATTGGGTAGAATTGACCAAGTTTACCAGGCAATGAGTTCTCCTATTTAATTGGACTTATTTATTGTTTAGTAGTATTTACATGAGGTTTGAATTTTGATAAGTAACAAAGAGAATATTAGTAACATTCCTCTAGGTAAAAAAAGACTGATAGTTGTAACTTGTAAACATGTCAAAATATATTGTCTCTTTTTGTTTCTTTTTCTCCGTTGAACATTTCTTACGACTTTTTTCAATGTCCTCTTCTGACTTTATTACTCTATCCGCATATGTAAGTAGAAATTTAGAATACAATTTTATTTTCGTAGCAACACCTCAAGTGTCAGTAAAAAGAGTCGGAGGATGATCGCCAGATGGAGCCATTAGGTTTTATCGAACTAATGAAAAAAACAAAGACTGTCAACATTGGTAGGTAGATACAGGCGACATGAAGGATCATGGTTTACAAAATAAATTAAGTTTTATCAGAAATCATGGCCGGATATATTGGAAATATTTTTATTAGCACTTCAATGTGGGTAGGCCTGATAGTTGGAAACTTTTAGTTATATTACTTGTTTTTTATCAACATTTTAATTATATTACTTGATCGAACCAAAATCAATAAAACCATTTTCTATACAGCTCAATGCTCATTACTTTGGTGACACGAGCAGATTAATATTATCTGTAAAATTCATATTTCTCATCGTGTAATAGCCTGGAATTTTCATATGAGAAGAATATGTACAAGGACCATCAAAACGCAAGCTAGAAGACTCTTACCCACCCAGTTACCCTTCTTCCCCAAGAAAAAGGAAAAAAAGCAATCAATTAGAAAAGCTTATGTACACAGGTATTTAGTAGTGGCATTGTTTGAAGTGGAACAATAGTTCCGGAGGTATAAGCTTTTCATGATCTAACGGGGCCAAAACCGCCGGAAAGGCGTTCTAACCGAGACCATAGCAAGCTTCCGAGAGAGAACTTTGGTTTAGGTTCTACACTGACCTTGGTTTCATTTATATCCGTGGAGGGTGATGATTGACGTAGCCTATGAGGCGACTTGTGATCAGTAACTACGGATCCACCGGACTCTTGTCTCACCAATTCCGCGATATTTGGGTTCACTTCTTCGCCTGAAGAATCTGTAACAAAGAATGATCCTACCGCTGTTTCTCCCTCTGTTCCAATCTCAAGCCTTGATATGCATAGACCATTTTCACGAAAGACCCGGGTCACATTGGATAGTAGCCCCATTCTATTTTCAGTTCGAACATCAATCTTTAACCCCTGCACCAGTGCATACATCCATCAGTTATTTTTTGTTAAACCCTAAACACTTATACGTATGTGTTTTATAGAACATACATGCGAGACTCTGCGCTCAATTGCGGCGATTAAGCATAAGGTGAGTTTTTGCTTGTCACTTTCACTTGGCAGAACTGAACTAGCCATGCTGTGCCTAATGAAGTACTCCTATATATAACACGGTAGATTAATGAATGAATTAAGAATAATAGGTGCAGTAAAGTAAAGTAGGTTGGCAAATATAGTAGTACCTGATCAGCCATGGATCTCTTAGAACTAATGGCAGCATGAAACACCACATACTGCATATCTGTTAGAACGCAGACGGTGTCGAACAAGAGCTTAGGACGGTCCCTGCTTCTGACGTTGACGACCAAATAACCTTTGTCCTCGCATCTACCAACAGAGACGTGGGTCCCATCACACCCCTTCTTGTGTTCACCGCTACTGTCCCCGTCACAAGCACGGCAACTCTCATAATCCCTGTCCGCATACAGTAGCTGGTGGAGCCGTCGTTCCGTGTGGGTGTGTCCGCTCCCCAACCTCGTCAGCCTCACGCTCTTCCGCTCTTCATTCAAACCATGGGCAGCCACCACATTCTCCAGCTGCTCCTCCACTTGCCCCAACCGTTTTGGGTCGCTTATGGGCCCACGTGAGACTGCATCTTCCACGAATATAATGCAGGCCACCCTGTCGTTGTGGGTCCACGCCGTTGCACAGCTAACGCTGCAGCCCAACTCAACCAGCACTGCTGATAGCTCTGATAGTAGGCCCGGTCGGTCCGTCCCACTCATCTCCAACGCTGTGTTCTCCGTTGGCATCTTTTGTTGCTGTGGTCCTTTCAAACTCGCCACTTCTGTGTCCATTGAAATCTCCCCTTTACTTCTAGTAGCGCACAGTTCCTGCACCATTTATATTTTAGTTTCATATAATTCAAGTTACCCATTTCTTTTCAATAATTAACTTAAATACAGTTACAAGATTTATTAATTATCTCATTAATTTTTAATAAAATAATATATTTTAAAATATTTCATTAATTAGTCTAACATCATTATATATTATAAAATATTTTAAAATATAATTTATTAAAATCATTACAATAACTATTTTTATTATATTTCTTAATCACATAATACGTCTACGTGAATTATCAAAGTAACCTTTTTAACATTATTTAATAATAAAAATTAAAAAATAATTTAAAAAATCAAAATAATAATTTAATCCTTAAATTATTAAATAAAAAATTAAATAATTAAAATAAAAAAATGTTCTAATTTTTAAAAATTAAATTGATATTTAAATTTAATTAAAAATATATTTTTTATTTTTATTTTTATTTTTATTTTTTAAATTTAAAAAGTTTTTACTTTTACATATCAAAGCATCTCTATCAAATTAAGTTAATCTTTGGTCAATTTACTACACCAATTTGATCAATTTGAATGCTCGACAAATATGAGAAATGTCAGACGTTAAATATGTGTTTGTTACATTAATCAAAATTAAAAAAAATAATTTAGTCTAACATTAACACTTTAAGAAGAAAAAAACATTTTTACACTTAAAAATTAAACTAAAAAAATATCATTTAAAGGATCTAAATTATATTTCAGCATTCGGATAATAAAACATGAAGCACATATCTCAACACATTTTTTTTAATTTCTCCAACAATTAAGTTTGAAGTATGAGGTCATTATTTTTAAGTGCAAATAATTTTTCTAGAAAGAAACAGAATGACCTGCTGTATGTGGAGCATGAGGGTTTCGTCTGTAAGCTTCTTGCCAGCTTTATCAGTCACGTGGAACACTGCATTATGCAATAACAAAACAGACCCACAAAGCATGGATCAGAACGGAACCATTAACGTTTGCAGATGATGACAGTGTCCTAGTAATGGGGCTTGGTGTATATGATTCATGCATAGCTCATACATGATAAAAAAACATTAAGTTATTTAAAAATTACATCATCTCGGTGGATTGGGGAAAAATGTAGAAAGCTGAAGAAAAAAGGGTCTCAAGAGGGAGACACTAACCGTCCATAAACCATCCACCATCAGAGGAAATGTATGATTTGGAAATGATGAGGTCAAGATCTGTCAACCCTTGGACCATCTCCAATAATATGCCCTTCCTGTTGGCACTATCAACCTGCTTTTCAACACACATTTTATTAAATTCAATGTAATTTCTTTTAGAAAAAGCACATATAAACACCTAAATGCTAACAGACATTTAGAAATAAAAAAAATATAAATATATAAATATAATAAGTGATATGATGTTAAGGTCTTTTAATTAGCACGCCCATGTACTTAGCAGTTGTTTTAGACCTCTATTTTAACCTAAAGCCTTAATCATTTGATTCATTTTGGTTGCTTGCTGCATGCAGGTTTTGCATCTGATTTCTAAGCCAGTGAGTCCTTTTATAATTCAATTATAGATTTCATAGAAAACATTTTATAATACATTCTAAAATATTATTTTAAAAAAACATTTTTTATTTTTATATTTTCGATAAAAATTAGATATTATTTTTCGTATTTTAATTTTGATCAATTTCCTTCTTGAACTTTAAAGAAACAGCTATCTTTATCCTTTATTACAAAACAGTTTCTACTGTAAAGAAAAAAAAAACTATTTTTTTAAAGTTCAGAACCAAATTAATCAAACTTAAAATTTAAAGATTAAAACTAAAGTTCACTTAAAATACAAATACTTAAATATGTTTTATCTTATTTTCTTTCTCTATCATATCGATTATCTTTATCTCACAATTCTGTCTTTGTTGAGCAAAGAAATTATATAAATATAACCAGGGATAGTTTTTAATAACGGATTACGTCATTTTGATAGAACATATTCAAATTTTGGTTTACTTTAAGAGGAGTTTTTTTCTTGGGCTCTTATAAGACGACAACCAAGTAGAATTCTTTAATCCTTTCTCATTCATATCCCCCAGTAATAATGGTTAAAAAAGCAACCACGTACCACAATTTGCATTGGCTTTCGGTACCAAGTGTTAGACTGACAACTCAATCTCTTTGCATCTTTTATAATATAATATAATGATAATGATTAGTTACTATACTTAAGCGGCAAGTGGGAATGTCCACAATCGATATTAATGTAATTCATGTGTATAATACTCTTCCCATTTTCCTACCATATACTCAATGGTTTATCTCACGAAGTACTAATAGTACTAGACCCGGTTTACAACGTGTGGGTGAGATGATCATTGAAAGCCATAAATGACGAATTGGGGACACTCCACGTACTCAAAGCATAATTAAAAGTATAAGTACACAACGAATAAGGTTAGATTGATAATTTAACATGTGCAACTTGAATGTCGAGAATTGTATCTAACCTTCACCACAGTGCAGTCTCGGCAAGAATCATTATCGATACAGACCCTGCCAGCGCAGAATTAAATACGTGTAATCCATTAAGTAACCCAGAAAAACAATGATGTCTAGTTAAACAAGAAATAGAAGAAGACAAGAAATTGGCAGAAAGATTGTGCAGGAGTACCTGGGAGGATGTATTCTTTCGATGAGCGATTCAATCTCACGATCGATGTGGGCCTGGTAAAATATTTCCATTACTTCTCTACGAACGGTTTGAGTTTAGAGGTTGTTGGGCGATAACCCCTGAACCCGTGCTGCTATCTGTAGAATAAAGATTCACAGGCTGTATAGTTTAGAAGCGTTCAAAGGGAATGATGAACGAAAGCGCGTATCTGTATGAAATAAAGAAAACGTGGCCATAATGGAGCGCCGTATATCTTGTTTCCAAAGCGATAACATAGAAACCCAAAAAGATTGAAATTCGTTGGTCTTCTCAGAAATTTCCTGTGACTCATCATCGTAATCAATTGTTTGTTAAAAAAGAAAAAGAAGTTGTACGGAAACAGGATTTTCCATTCATTGAAGCACCGAAGCTTTAAGGAAATTAAAGAAATAAAAAACCTAGCATTACCGGGAATTTGAAAGAAAAGAGGCACGGTCAATCATAGGGTAGGGTGGTTACCTGTGGTGGCTGTAGGGGTAGCAGCAGATGGGAAATGCATGGAGTGGAGATTTCGGTTTGAGAAAGAATTGGAGAGAGAAGAGGACGAAAGAACGGGACAAATCCTGATTTTCTATTTTTGGCAGCGTGGTCCGTGCTCTATTAGGAATACAAGTGTTTCAATTTTCACATATAGTATAAGTTAAACTCCCGCCTAGCCTAAACAAAATGGAGTAGCAGCCAGCCACAAAATGCAATTCTCAGTTCTCTCCCCTTTGGTATGTTGTACTTCTTGGGAGCTGTGTTTTTTCGTGTCGTGGCATTTGGGGATACCACATAGCAATAAGAGAGTTCCTTCTAGCTGGGGAAATCGAATTAAGACTTCACTGTACTGCACACCTCACCAAAGATCCATCGATCGATTAATCCAGAGAGAGAAAATAGAAATGAGAACGTGTAGTCACGGGGTGAATCTAGTAACCCAGGCAAAGGGAGAAGTGAAAACTATTCTTCTGGTAATGCCACGTGTCTTTTGTTTTCTAGGTGGGTACTTCTTGTATTCTGGGTAACTTGTACACGCAGTCAAAAACTCATCTTGTGGTGGCATCATGGTTCATATCCCCCCTCCAAGCGGAATCCACGTGTTTGCGAAAACAGCAATTGGGATTCCGTTCTGGAATCGCATCACACCTTGTTTACAGCTTCCAGATTTCCTTCCATACAAGTATATACGAGCGTGAAGTCACGCGTTTCAAATTTGAGTGTCACAGGTAAAATTAGCAATTTTGACTTTTTAACTTAATTCTTTTAATTTAATTATCTAGCTTGTTTTTTTTATGTCACAAATGTATACCCACCAACTTTTCCTCCTAATAATTTTAAAAAATGAAGCCTCATTAGTCCTTTCCTTTTGGTTAGACTTTTTTTTTTTTTTTTTTTTCAATTTCTAATTTTTGCCAAGTCAGCCCAGCCAACCTAAGCCAGCTTGGAACGTTGATCCTTCCATATATATTCGGATGTGGTAGTTTGCTCTTTTCCTGTTTTTGTTCTGCTTGGTTTAGCTTATTAGTTATGTTAACTGTTAAGACACTCGCGGGCTTATCCAAAACAAAAGAAGCGTGCGTCCATAAAGAGCAGCCCATCAGAGAATATATCTCCAACAAAAAAAAAAAACGAAATATTTAGTGGTGGTTGTGATTCGTATGTGGCGTGACGGCAGAATTGAAGGTGACGGTTGGGACTATTGCTTCCACCAAAACGAAACCTATAGCAAAGTTTCAACTCCAGCGCCAAGCCTCAATTTTAGACCTCACAACCTTCTGCTAGGTCTGTCTGTCTGTCTTTTCTCTACGTATTTAACATCGTTTGGGGTCAGGTGTTAAAAATCCGTGATTTGGGTTAAATGGAACTGCAGTTAGTTGGTGAGGGTTTTCATTATGTCCGTAGAAAAAAGAAATGGATCTTGATTTTGTGTGTGGTTGGGTTTGGTGGGTTCAGCGCTTACAGGGTCTATCACGCGCCTTCCGTAGCTCGCAAGAGAAAAAGGCTTTCGAAGCTTCTTGGCGCATTGATTTCCGTAGCGGAAGCCGTATCCGAATCTGCAGATACCATTGGAATCGTATCCAGAGATCTGAAGGATTTTCTGCAGTCCGATTCAGATCAAATTCCCAAAAGCTTGAAGCAAGTTTCCAAGATAGCTCGCTCTGAACAGTTGTCAGAGTCATTGGTTAGCGTCACCCGTGCTGTGACCGTGGGAATCTTGCGTGGTTATCAATCTATGAACCGGACCGATGCTGACCAAACCGGTTCAACCGTCGTGGACCGGGTGCTTGACAAAATGTTAACACCAGCTGGGTCAGGTTTTGCTTCTGTAGTTCTTGGAAACTTTGCTAGGAACCTTGTTCTTGCCTTCTATTCCGATCAACACAACCACTTAGTTGGGGAATCTAACTCAAGCAATTCCGATTCGGATCCTGTTCTTGCATGGGTGGATGTAGTTTGTGGTGATAGGTGTGGAGAACTAATTGGGAATTGTGTTCAATTGTTTGTGAGCACTGCGGTCGCGGTTTATCTCGACAAGACCATGCATATCAACACCTATGATGATTTCTTTGCTGGCTTAACTAACCCAAAGCACGAGACCAATGTGAGAGACATGTTGGTATCTGTTTGTAATGGTGCTGTGGAGACTCTAGTCAAGACATCTCACCAGGTGTTAACAAGTTCAAACGCTGATGTTGCTTCTGCTTCTGCTTCATATTTGGCAATTGGAGAAACTCAGAGAAATGAGGACTTGGGTGTAGGAACGTCGTCAACAATTGAATCGAAGGTGGGTGTTTGTGATGATGAAAATAAGAGTGGTTGGGTGAGCAAGGTTTCGTCTACGTTGGCAGTTCCCAGCAATAGGAGGCTTGTTCTTGATGTGACCGGCAGGGTGACGTTTGAGACTGTCAGGTCCTTTATGGAGTTTGTTTTGCATACATTTTGTGCTTCTGCGATAAAATGTGCTCATATTGTTCACGAGGCATTACTTGAGATTGTGAGATATGTTACAGCCAAATCCTCTGTTATTGTGACTATATGTCTCTCGTTGTGCCTGCACATAATGGGTGGAGCCTGGGCTTTGGTACCTGCATAAGTACTTGTGATCATTTTCATTCACCAAATATAGATATATACATGTGATATGGTTATTTGAGCTAGAAAATTTTTCTGGCGCTGCTGCTTCTTTGGCCATGCAGCTGTATCATAATATCTTTATATCATACTTTGATTAATTTTGTAAATCTGAAATATTATAAAATGTACAGTGACCATAGAAGTCATGTCTTCTCTTACATTGTAAAAACAACCACCTAACAGAACTCCCTCATAGAAATCCCAGCATTCATCAACCAACAATACTATTTGTGTTGGGTGTTATCATTCATGAATAAACTATTATTGAATTGGAATCTTATTGTAAATACATCATGCTGTGTATGTTATTGATTTGATATTTTCTATTGGCCTGGGTACATGAGCAGGTCATTTGAAATCTGTTTCCTCCCCCGGATATAACAACTCTGTTTCATGACAAAACTAAACCGAGAGGGACTTCCTTAATGCCTTGTTTACTCGGTATGGCTAGAATTCCCCGCGTGTTAATCTTTTTAAACTGCTACTGGAGGGGCAAAGCCAATGTTGTTTGCATTTCATACACTGCAATCGTTATTACTGTTCCACCTCTTCATCCGTGTTTCGAAAATTTGGCATATTACTAACTGGCTGAGTCTCACCTACTGTGTGTCTGTGCTTAAAGAGGATTGCCATTAACATGACAGCCAACCTGTACTCGTAATTTTTCACGCTAATGCACTTTTTGCTAGCCTCACATTAGTTAGCATTTCAATGAGCTAAAAATACACTTTATTGACGAGAGTCATGGAACACAGTCGTTCTGATAGGAATTGTAAAGCTAGCTATATAATTTTTTGCTGTCAGTTATCATCTAGTTAATTGTTTCATTTTATAAAAGGGACTTGGAGTACCAAATTAAGTACATTGCAAATCCGAATTATGTATTGAAATTTACAGAAGTTTCTAACTTTTATCCGAATATAACCTAACTAATTAGTTAATTGTATTTGTATGAATTGGATGAAGTTGGTTAATGGAGATTACGGTCTAATCAACTGGTGTTTTAATTGGTTGGGTCCAACCTTGTGGTGATGCATAAAAGATTGAAGGACGACATTACTAGTGAAATCAGACTATTTATATTCAAGTCTTTACATAAGTGGCGGATTTGAATATAAATAAAAGAGTCCATATGCACTTTTTCATTTTTAAAAAAAAATATATAAATGTTTTGAATGTATATATTTTGTCTTTTTAATTTTATATTTTATATTTTATATTTTATATTTTTTTATGATAATAATAATTATTTTTTAAATAAATTGTCTCCTGACTTAAGATTTTAGATACACCGCTACCTTACATGCTAGTGCAAATATTGATTTGGCAAGAACGCGTGACGAATAATAATCTCCCATCATCACTGAGTCATTATCAATGAAGCTCAATTCTTCCGTTATGACAACATATGATATGGATCTATTTGTGTGTAAACAAGCTGTCCTGGGACCAAACATAAAATTAAACGCCACGAGAAAGGCTCCTTGCTCCGATTATGATGGAAAGTTTATCCGTGATAACTAATTAACTTAAAAAGACATATCCAACGGAGCTGAATGCTTCAATGGAGCTCGAGGACAAAATCTCCCGTGGTATAAGAATATTGCCCCCCAAGCCAAGAGACAGGAACTCATGCCACCCTTTGTCAAATGGGCTGAATGGGTGGTTAGGATTTGAAAATGTTTGGTTGTTTAATATAGAAGTCTTGTTTTATGCAAAGAGCATGCTAAATTTATTATGATATTATTCTTTCTCTCTCATTATTAGATTAAGAAAAAATAAACAACAGGAATAAAAATAATTCTTTAAAAATTATTTTTAAAATATTTTGATCTCTTCTATTTCTTTTTATATATAATTTGCTAGATAAAAACAAATCTTAACATTTTTATATAAACATAAATTGTACATTTATAAAACATTTTTACATATTTGTTTGGTTTATACTCAACACGCTAACGATATATGATTGTTTTATACAGAAATCAATAATCAATACTATAAAGTAATATAAAAAATTTGAGAAGAAAATTAGTACAAAAATGATTTTCCTCGTACAAATTAAAATGAATCTTTCTTTATACAGAAAGAGGAATTTATTCAGAATTAGTAGAGGCAAAAGCCTGTATATCCAACAGCAATAAATCAGAAATCAGTGTAGGACAGTTCTCAATCCATATTCTTTCCAAATCCAGCCTAGTACTAGTAGTACCTCAGAGACCCGCTTAGATTCATTACCATTTTGCTCACTATGATTGAATTGAAGGTAGAAAATAGAGTAAAATAATTAAAATAAAATGGAATAAATTAAAATTTAATTTCATTATTTAGATAATTTATAATAAAATAAGATAAATATTTTCTTTTATTATTTGAAAAAAAATTATAAATTTTTAATTCCAATGTTATCCTTTCTTTAAGGTAAATTTATTTTATAATATTTGATGACGGACACTATGGTTGTAAAAAAAAAACAATATTTGATGAAGAAATCAATTTATTAATAAAA
>JAMLFT010006014.1:0-16690 GCA_026544285.1 Pachyrhizus erosus
TAAATATAATATATTATTTATTAATTTTTATAATAACTATATTAAAAATCATATTAATAATTATTTTTAATTAATTAATAATATAATTTTTTATAATAATAATACATAAAACTTAAAGTCTATTATATAAAAGTCAAATCATACCTTAATTAAAAACAGATTATATTAAGTAAACCATTTAGTTTTTTTTTCCTACAGTATGAAAGTGGACAATGCTGAGCCCAATGGGCTTTTGAAATTTCACCATCAACTAATCGTAACGGTAGGAAACCCAACGGCTATATTTTCATTATGTCGTTCTCTCCTAAAAAAAAAAAAATGACTTACACTTCGTTTTCTTCCAAATACGAAACCTAGCACAACTTCTTCACTTCACTGTGTTTCGGAAGAAAAAGATTAAATTTTGACTATGTATTTGCCTACCCTCTTTCGCGATTAAGCAGAAAACAATGGGGGTTGGTGGTAATTTCTGGGATCTGCTGAAGCCCTATGCGCGCAACGAGGGATTTGATTTCTTGAGGAACAAGCGAGTTGCTATAGACCTTTCTTTCTGGATTGTTCAACACGGGAATGCCGTCAAGGCCACTCATGTCAGAAAACCCCACCTCAGGCTTACCTTCTTCCGCACCATCAATCTCTTCTCCAAGGTTCTCTACCCTAGAGAATGTGATAGGAAGTAGGGAATTTTTTGGTTAAGTAAATTTTTGGGTTTTTTAGGATCCTTTTGATTGAATAAGGGAAAAACTGAGATTAATTGGTGGGTCTAATCAAATTATTGTGTTAAAACGTGTGTACTTTTTTTGGTTTTGCTTTATGTTTGAGTATGATTCTTAAGTAACACTATGGTTTAGCCCATTAGGGTCGGCCTTATGTTGGAGATTTAGGCTAATCTTGGGGATTTAGGTTGTTTGCATGAGGTTCAAACTTTATTGCCGTTATTTACACATATAAAAAACACCAATTAAGGTTTAATGGTTTAGACTTAATGTACTTATTGGTAGTATTGGATCGGAGTATCATTCATTGTGATGGGGTAATCTAAATTAATGTTTCTTTTATTTTTGATGTAGACTAAATGTTCTTATTGGTAGTATTTGATAGGAGTGTCATTCATTCTGATGGGGGTTTATCTAAATTAGTGTTCCTTTTATTTTTGACATCTTGTATGTTAAGTTAGCTTGGATATGGAATGGTCAAACAGAGGATGGTTGTGATGTTTGGTGATGATATCGTGATTTTTGCAGTTTGGAGCACTTCCCGTGTTCGTTGTTGATGGGACTCCATCGCCCTTGAAATCACAGGCCAGGATTGCGAGATACTTCCGGTCTTCTGGCATTGAATTGACTAGCTTTCCAATTCCTAGGGAAGGTGTTTCAGCTGAGAGGAGCCGTTTGTTTTCAAGTCGTGTTCAAGAATGTGTGGTGCGATGTTTGCCTTACCTTACCATCAACATGAAATTATTCTGCTGATTCTATTTTGGCTTTTCACTGCTAAACATGTGCATTAATCCAAATTTGATTTCCTAATACTTATATATCTTATACCAATATCACTTCTTTAGTTACTTACTTGTCAGATATGGATGCAGGTTTGTCGTATTTGTTTTCTGATAGTTACCTGTTCTCCGGTTATAGGAACTGGTTGAACTACTTGGAATGCCTGTACTAAAGGCCAAAGGAGAAGCTGAAGCACTTTGTGCTCAATTAAATAGTGAAGGTCATGTAGATGCTTGCATCACAGCTGACAGTGATGCATTCCTGTTTGGAGCTAAATGCATTATAAAATGTTTCTGTCCCAATTCCAAAGTAAGTGACCACTTTTGTTATATTTTCTTTGTATTTCATTTAACCGCTTGGCAATTTGTTATATAAAATATGATCTATCTATTTGAATACACTTTTTGCGTCTATGTTTGCTTAGTCCACATATTTATATACCGGATGACCTTTACTAATTGGTATCATGAATCTTGATACTAATATTGGCTGATCACTGTAATTTTGAGGTTTCATAGCCTGTGTACTTGTTACAATCTTATGCTTATTTGGCCTGATATAGTTCAAAGTTAAATTTATAATGTACCCTTGCTTCTTCTTCCTCAACTGATCATATTATAAAATGAATCGCTCACTTGCTCTTTCATGATAGTTTTTGTCTTCTTGAAAAAATTTACAATTAGTTTGTAGTATTTGCTCTGTCCTTGTAACTTAGCAATGACAGCAATTGATTGATGTCAAACATTTAGTTAAAAGTTTTACCTGTATATCCTTTTAACTGTCTTGACAGCTGCAAATTTTGGATGTGCCTTTTCTGCTCAAAAGACATACTTGAGAACACTTATTGAGTATTATTTTAGAGAGATGCAATACACTTTTATATCTATATGTATCTGGTCAAATATCCCTCCATTTTTCAATCTTGTATTTTTTTTTAATCCATATAATTTGAATATGTTGTGTGTAAAAAATATTTTAGTATATATAGCAACTACCACCAATGGCTTTTTTTTCTATTATTATGTGTGGTCAGCTATATGGATTAAATGACACTAATGTATTCTATCAAAACCAAGCCTTTGAGGAGGCCCGCCATTTAGATCTAAGTCCATCGTAGTGGTTTCACTCTTGCTTTCTCTTTAATGCCTTCATTACTAAGTTTTAACTTTTTCTTCTATAACTACTCATTCAGTGAGTCCTCTCATCACCAAAACACATAGCTTATGCTTTTGTTGGAACCTTACCACCCAACCTTCAGTACCATTGAAGTTATCTCTGGTCTTATAGTTGTGCAGTATAATTTTCCTTTTAGTTGAACAGGCACATTTCATCCACCCAGGTTGAAACCTTATGTTTACATCTCTCATCCTTTGCACCTCCCTTCCCCCTCATTGTTTAGAATTTTGATGTATGTGTTTCCTTTCCTTTTTGTAGCAAGTTTGAATAAAATCATTGCATGCAGGAACCGTTTGAATGCTACAGTATGTCAGATATTGAAGCTGGGCTTGGATTGAAGAGAAAACACTTAATAGCTATCTCTCTTTTGGTTGGAAATGATCATGATATGAATGGTGTTCGAGGGATTGGTCTTGATAATGCACTTCATTTTGTTAAAGCTTTTAGTGAAGATGATATATTGAATAGGTATGAATCCATTAGAGTGATAAACATATATATCATGCTCCCTCTAGTTTGGACAGCACAGCTTTGGTATGCCAAGTTTTTTTTTTTTGAGCTAATTAAATCACTTTGTTTTTTAAATTATGCAAATTTGGTCTTTTATTGATTTTCTTTTACTTAAAATCCTCAAATTATTTTTCTGTCCTAATATTTGGGGGCTTATGATTGAATTGGGACATGAAATCATTTAAAAAGTTTAGAAGTAAAAATTTAGTGTAAACTTGGCAAAATTTGAAGGACGTTCTAAATTGTGATATCAGGTTTTGAATACTAAACATTTTGAACATAAGACAATTCAGTTGATTCTATTTTTAAAGATTGAGTAGAGAATGAGAATTTGTAGGTTTTTGGGTAGAAGAAAACTGATGGGTAACCAATTTACTAAATTTTAAAAATAGAACTACTTAATTGGCTCAAAAAAGACTTGTGAGACCAAAATGGCACACAGTCCAAACTAAAGGGACCAAAATGCCTTTAAATTTTGACAAATTCTCCCCTTGTTTAAGGATTTTAATTGCACAAAGGCCCTGGTTATGCCTTTTCCAAGAAGGTGACTATTCCTTTTCCAAACCTATTTTTATTGTAATATTTAACAAGATCAAGGGATGTCTATCCATTTCATTAAACCTTTAATTATATCCTTGGTCTTTTCATTTAGAAATGAAATAGTGGTCACAAAGTGAGACTTACATTACATATCCTGGATACTTCACAATCTGACATAGATCTTTAATGCAGATTGCATGAAATAGGCAAAGGGAATACTTCACAAATTCCCATCTGTATTAAATTTGAGGACAATATAGATATGGATGGCAACTCACAAAATAGAAAACAACCCCATTGCTCATTCTGTGAGCATCCTGGCAGCAAGAAAGATCATATGAAATTTTCCTGTGAATATTGTGTCAAGGATGATGAAGGTTGCCAGAGGAAACCAGAGGGTTTTAAATGTGATTGCTTCTCATGTTGTACGGTATGTGTTTCAGAAAGCCATATCGCTTATCTGGTTTTATGTTGTTAACATGTAGTTCAAAATATAATTTTCTACAAAATTTGTTGCTTTTTATAATTTTCAACAACACTTGATAATATTTGATTGACAGAATAGGAGACATAAGGAGCAAAAAAGACTGGAAAATTGGCACACAAAAATTTGTCACAAGATTGCAGAGGAACCAAACTTTCCCAAGGATGAAATCATTGATATGTATTTATGCAATGACAATGGTTACTTTTCAGGTAAATTGAACTGTGAGATGAATCTTATCCCTGACTTTTTAATATGATTACTCTTTAAGGTTTGCTTATGTCTGAAATTGTATTGTCACTCATTCTATGTTTATACCTCTGTTTGCAGCAAGTGATGGCCCTCACATTGTATGGGGAAAACCCAATATTGAGATGCTGATTGATTTTTTAAACTTCCACCAGCACTGGGAACCATCCTACATTCGACGGACGATGTTTCCTATGATGTCCACTATCTTTTTGAGAGATATGGCTACAGCTACCATGGAAACTTTCTTGTTTGGGCAATATGAGTTTGATTCTGTAGAACGCGTGAAGATGAGATACAGATATCAATTTTATGTGGTCAGGTGGAAACGTGCAGGGGGAAATATTGCCTTTAAAGTTCCACCAAAGGAATCCAGTGTGCAACAAGATGCTACAGAGCTTGACGAAACGGTAGATTTACTAGATGAGTGCGATGTTCCTGAGATTCATGAAGACGATGGATGTAGTTTTCTGCTTACAGATGAAAATATGGACCTTGTAGGAACCGCTTTTCCAGCAGAAGTCAAAAAGTTTTGGCAAGAGCAGGTGTTTATTATTTCCCATATACCCTACTATGGCTTATGTTTATTTTTGTTTTGTCATTTTAATATCCATGCAAGGATTTTATCCAGTATAATTAATTGTAGCAGTTGGTAGGAGAGATTCAAATTTGGTCATAAAAAATTAAGGGAATTATCAGGGAGATTAAAAAAAAGGTATTTCTTGGTAAAATGTGTTCAGATACTTTTACAATGTTAAAAAAGTGGCTGATGATTAGCCACATTTCAAATACTTTTACAATGTATTTTTTTTTTTTTATAATTTTATCCTGAATATATTTATATAATTAATTTTCAAGGAATGTTGGTGCTTGAAATTTGCAGGAACTGAAAAGAAGAAAGAATTCAACATCAAGTTCTCAAGAAAATGAAAAATCAGCATCACCAAACTCAAGAAGTATTCAGCTAAACATTACAGAGTTCTACCCATCAACAAAAGTTAAACATCGTCAATCAAAAAAGGGAGAAGAATCATCCAAGAATGCTGATAGTCAAGGAAATGGGGGCTCAAAAATGAAAAGGAAAATGTCAAGCCCTGATAAGATTCCAAAATCTGTGAGGCGCCGCCTTTTGTTTGATTAGTGTGTAAATATGCTTCAGTTTTGTATATACTGACTTTAATAAAAGTATTTAAGCAGTGAACATAGAGTTGTATTGAATACAGATCCAGTGAGTATATATGTAAATATTTATTTTTAGTTAGTATATAGTTTTCCAGTTTTTGAATTTCTTTGTAGATAAGAAATATATTATAAACAACTAATTTAGGCTTTTAAATAACATCATGATTCATTAGAGGAGAAATAGACTAAAACTTCTCAAATAAACCTAACTTGTAATAGTCATAATTGTAAGGAAAAAAAATTACCTAATTACCAACTTTGACGGGAGAGTCTCGTACTTTTTGCATGTTGAAATACCAAAATAAAAGTATAGTAAAACAATATAGGATAAAAAAATATATATATTTGGGGAGTTTTAAAATAGATAGAAACAAAAGTAATGAAGAATGGAAAAATACTTCACATTTACGCATTGGTGGTGAAGAATGAAATAAAATGAATTGGAATATAAACAATCATAATGAAATAAATTAAAAATATTATTTTATTGTTTGGTTAATTTATAAATAAAGAAAATGAATATTTTATTTCATCGTTTAGAAGGACAAATAGAATAAATTATTATTATTTTTTTTATATTATCATTATTTTATTTTATTTTTAATTATGATTGATTTATTTTAATTATCAACAAGAAGTGTATTATTAGCCCTCTTTTAATAAAACTTTTTCATTTTAAATTCTTTGAACAGTATTTTAGAATACTAGTTAGCACTAATTGTAAAATTATTTTTGAACTTACTCAATCTTTGAAAAGATTAAAAAAAAAAGTGTTATCTAGTGAGCTTCACAATCCAAGTTTTACGTTTTGTTCGAGTTAGAACTTAGAAGAAATAATAACATTTTTATTTTAACAAATTCTAGATTCCACCATTTAGCAGAATTTGTTCCAACCCCAGTTTAATGCAAACCAATTATTGTCCTCAATCTGCTTTAATTTTGAAAACTTGGAAGTTCTACTCCTTTGGTATTCATGTGTTAATAATGAAGAAAATGAATCAGTATAATTTTTTGGTGCCTATCAATTTTGTACCACTGTCATTGTCAAAACTATGCACACCTAACCAAGATAAGGTAAGAGGAGACCGCAAAACATTATGATGCGGGTTATGAAACATTGGACATTGATTGCTTTGCAACGTTTGAGGGTGGTTTATAAATTGATGTGGAATTTTGTATTTAGTTTCAGTTTTCTAAGGGAAAAAATGTATTCTGAAACAGTAATAGAATACAAGGGAAGTAAATTCTCATTCTAAGAAGCCAATCAAATAGTCATAGTGATGGTGTAGGTATTCCAACTGGTTCAGGAAAAACAATTGCTTCTCTGCTAAATCTCAATAAATACAAAGCAAACCCCACAAAATTGTCTAGCATGATTTATTTTGTATCATATGATTCAGTTTTATGTTGAACAGCTGATTCCATACCTAACCAAGATTTTCAGAGTAGATGGAAAAAAAAAAACATATGATTTTAATTCAACTATATATCATCAATTTATTCTTCAAAAGCTGCATACTATTGTCTATTACACTCTCTTTTCAAACAAATAATAAAAAGAAAGAAAAAGGAATTCAGAAAGGGAAAATGTGGTGCGAGATAATATGAATCCTTTATACCTATGTAGCTTACTATTTCACCTCAATGTAAGTTATAGAATCAGTATCACAAAGATTTAAAAATTTAAAAATGATGGGGAAAAAAGATGCTTTTAAAAAAAGTAACTAGAGAAAAAAAACATTTGTATTTTTTGGACATTTTCTTTAAAAAGTTGAAAGAGACATAAAGCTTTTTTCCTGCCATTTATCAGAAACTGAATTTGTCATAGGTAATGCCACTAGCATTTTCCATTAGGAATAATACACCAAATCCCATCTGAATTTAGCAGTAAAACATGCTTGAGAGAGTAACATTACGATGGGTGATTTCGAGAAAGGTTCCCATATTATACCTCCTTTTATTAAACAACCACTCAAGCTGTGGTTTACTGAGGTGGAACAATGAATTTGAACACTGTATATGTCTGATTGCTTTCGGTGAGGATACTTGTAGTCTTGGTGCATTTTCCAGTTATTGATTAACATTCTTTACTTTGAAACAATCAAACCATTTCCTTAGTTCCTGCCATTATTCTTTAAAAATATTTTTACATTTACATCTAATCACACATCACATGTATAATATGTTTATTAACTTCAATAATAATTATTTTAAAAATTATACCAAACACAATTTTCATAATATAATTTTTTTTAATTGATTTTTTTTGTATGTGAATAAAAAGGAATCCCCTAAAACCCTTTAAGGAAGCTAAAACAAGTTAAATTTTCACATAATTACAAATAAAATCAGAGACTACCTCAACACATGAAAACTATCTACTAACTGCATTCCATGGTTAATCAAGCCATGAGCAACTTGGTTACCTTAATGTAAAATATGAACCTAGATAATATGACCTTTCTGTGTTGATGAAATTGTGAATCCTTTGCCACAAATTATCACAAAATTTCAAAAGACAACAACCTTTAATCAACAACTTCAAAGTTGCTTGAGAAACATAATACACTTTAATCTGATAGAAACCTCTTCCAAATCTCATAAACATTTAGTAGTGTATATACATTTTTTTAAAAATTAAAATACGCTAATAAGTGACACCAACATATTTTAAGAAAATTTTTAATTATAATTTGTCAATATTTTTTAACTAAAGAGTAAACAAGTATACAGAATAAACAATTATAATGTATATTGCATTTTTATACTAACACAGAATTAAAGTTGACTATAATTTTTTATCTGTAAAAATTAAATATAAATATAAAAAAGTTTATAATAATTCATACACTTAATTAATTGAACTAGAAACATTAGTTAATTAGCTACAATTTAACTATAGTCACAAGAAGTTTGTATATAAGAAATATATTATAAATCACGAATTTAGGATTTTAAATAATATCATAAATGCCTGGCGATTATTGATAGGAAGATAATTAAAGTAAAAACTTCAAATAAATTTAACTACAGTAAATTCAAAATGAAAAATACAAGAAAACAACATAGGATAAAAAGACAGCACTGTAGTGTTTGTATATATGTGGGAATTTTCAAAACAGTTAGCTACGGAAGTAACGAACAACCAAACATGTCTCCTTCGCTATGCTCTCTTCAAACGTTACCGCCAATATCTCACGCATTGTTTAACCGCCACCACAGACCTGCGCACGGTAGCACCGCCGGCGTACGGAGGAGAACGCCATACGTAGTTTGCGCTGAAAGAAGCAGCAGAGGTTCGACGCGAAACGCTGATGATTACCATGCCACCCTCAAAGCTCTCAACTCCAAAGGCAGATTCCCCAGAAAATCACTTGGACAGGTTTCCATCCTTTTCTGTTATCTTTATTTTCTGAGAAAATTTGGGACGACCCATTGCGTTGTAGGGCTCCAATATTCTTTTTTTTTTCTTTTCTTTTTTGAGGCATTTTTCTGGAAATTGTAAGGGGTGCTTCGTCGGGGTGTTTCATCGAATAGAGGGTGGGTGTGTCCATGGGGTGCTTGGTTTGACCTGAATTTTGCGCTGTAGCACTTCAAAATCCAATCTTGTTGTTTTGTTTTGTTGTTTGGAATGATTTTTTAGGAAACTTTTGAGTACTTCATTTAGGTCTGTTATCAAACAGATGGTGGGTTTGTAAGTGGGTGCTTTGCTATGATCTTAATTTTGTGTTTTAGACCTCCAAAATCTGATTTTATGTTTTTGTTTTCTTGGTTGGAGGTAGAAATTGTTTTTGGGGGCTTGGTGTGAAATGAATCTGCTTCTGAAGGTTTTGCTGATTTGGTTGTTGATGTAACTTGTAGCATTATATGTTGAATTCGGACATAAATGACCAACTTGCTGGTGCGGCTGGTATCGAGCAAGGTGATGTGGTGTTGGAAATTGGGCCTGGAACTGGTTCCTTGACTAATGTTCTTTTAAATTCAGGCGCATTTGTTCTTGCAGTTGAGAAGGTTTGCTGGTTTTCATCTGTAGAACTAATCTTAATACAAAGATAGACTACCGTCTCATCCTTTCCTTGGCTTGTTAGTTTCTTTGCAGTTTGTCTCCATGGAGATAGTTATTTGTACATGTTTGCACATGTTAATGCATGTAACTAAGAGTTCATTTGTGTCCTTTTTGGTCTGTCTTGTTAATTTTTATATCTCTACAATTTAAATATTTATTGGTCACACTGTAGGTTGTGTGAAATTACCAACTTTGTGGTAAGTTTGAGTGGTGATTCTTCATTGTTGTCTTCTACTTAAACTGAAAGTTTATGTTTTTGTGTCTTTCATGTGATTCAGGATAAACACATGGCTGCCCTTGTGAGTGAAAGATTTTCAAGTACAGGAAAGTTAAAGGTACAAGTCATGGTGAACTTGAACTTTATTTTGCATGCCTGTAGTCTTCTTGTTGATGAGGTGCAAATTAGGTTTCTCAAGAAGTGAGATATTATTCAGTTACCATATCATATACAGAAGCTCAATATGCACTATAGTTATACTAGATGATGTTGTTTAACATTGGAATCTAGTTACTTATAGTATTTATCAAGATTATATCTTTCTTGACATTCGTCATGTGATAGGGATTACTAATACTCCTTGTCTGGCCTTTCCCTCAGTTTCTTCTTATTGCATGTAAAATTTATGTCACACCTTGTAATTTCCCCATAATTCTTGATATTTCAGTTCATTTGTTACTTCAGTTTGTTCATTACATGTGCTTCTGTATTTCATCTTCCAATCTGTGTGTTGTGTCTGATTTTTATGATAAAATTATGATAACTCAGGACCAGTTTTGCTGTATAAGATTTTTATGTTGATGTTTTGATCAAAACACCTGTAGGTTTTGACTGAGGATATTGTCAAATGTCATGTGCGCTCTCATATGTCATCATTGGTTGGAAGCATAAATCCAGAATCTAGAAATGCAAAAGTGAGGACTCTACTTCCTACACTAGCAAACAACATGATTTAGTTATTTGTCAACTTTTAGAAGTCATGCTTGCTTCATCTTAATTATTTTGTTTTTCGAATAAAAAAGAATTGTTGATTTTATGATCTCCACAGTTAAAATTACGTTTAAAGCTTAAACCTTAGAAGTTATAACTGCATAGATATAATAATATTTTTAAAAAACTTACGATTCTTTTGAGTTGTTTTGTGGGATATCAATTTGGGAAGGTCCAGTGTCCCACTATGAGCTATGCTAAATTAGGGCCAGCCCAGATTTGATGTGGGCTGAAAAACAAAAGGTCCTTGCCAAAGTCTTTCTACACACAATACTGGAGCTTTTTCCATAGCAAAAATCTCTAGGTACCTCTGGAGTCGGAAGAAACCATTTGAAAATAAACATTGCTGTTACCAATTGATAAAGGAGGATGACTTGAACTTATCATTCTGCTCCACTCATCACTGTAAGAATTAGAAATCATAGCTTGCGCTTTGTATGGGTAGTAGAGGGAACTTCAGTGGGTGTAATGGGTCAATTCACTTTTATTTTTTATTTATTTTTAATTTTTGCTTTATATCTCTATGTTTGTCATGAATCTTCCATTATGAATATTTTAAACCTAAATAAATTCATTTGGCAGCTTAACTTCAAGGTCCTAAAGTAGGAAGCTATATATTAACCATGAAGTTTTGATGTTCCGCTATGCCACTAAGGTTTGAAAGATTATGCCAGAAAATATAATGGAAGTCCTGAATTGGCCTGTTATAATATGTTGTTTGCAGGTGGTTGCCAACATTCCCTTCAATATCAGTACAGATGTGATCAAACTATTACTTCCAATGGGCGACATTTTTTCAGAAGTGGTTCTATTGCTCCAGGTTAGAATTGATAGCTCTCAAGTGTGCACATATTTTATTGTTTAATTTTAGTTTATCTCATTACATCTAGCCTCTAATGTTTTTATGCCTACCACTCAATCCCCTGCCCACCATTTACTTGACCCGAAGTTCAAGTGCTTTTATGTTCATTGTTTTTGCATCTTGATTGGTATTACCAGCTTGAAGCACGGATAACTTAGTACAATGGAGAAAGAAGTTAGATAGCTGAAGGTAGGACCAAATTATTTATGAAATGATCAAATCAATTGGCAAGAACTGGATGTGTGAATGCTGAAGAGACATGTTTTCCAAATGCCATGTTATATTTTTCTATGTTTTTTTTAGGTAATATTTCTTGTCTTGAAAGTGTGAAGCTTGGCATGTAATAAGGTTGTAGCCTTTTGATCGAGTGAATGTGGGTTTCGAGTCACAAAAATAGCCTCTTTGATTACAAGGTAACGGCTATAACCATATATATGACACTTTCCACAGACTTCACAAGGATGGGAGCCAGGTGTAATGGACCTCTGCGAGGAAACGACCTATTAGTCAATTACTACGGGTCTATTAGAAAAAAAAAAGTAGAGGATTAAAAAGGAGAGGGAAAAAGGTGGAGGAGTAAGCAAAAATGTGGGGAAGATTGAAGCTGAGTGCAAAGTCTCTTGAATACCCTCTGTTTCAGTTTTTGTCTTCCCCAGTAAACCTAACCCACAGGTATTGATATCACATTGACATCAGTATCTGCACAAGAATATTACAGTACGTTCACCATAACTGAATGTGTTTTGAACCAGTTTCTATCAACCTCCCTTAAATGCTCTGTTTGATAGAGGGTAAATTAAGTGGATGGAGAGAGATGGAAATGAGTGATGTTATTTGTTAGAGAAGATTGAGAGAAGAAATAAGTTTTAAAATGGTGGGACACATTGTACTATTTCTTACTTATTTTCACTCATCTCTCTATCTCTCTCCTTATCTCTTTTTTGTTTCTCTTTAACAAAACACTTTTAATTTCTATTTTATTTCTCATATATTTCTACTCTTCCTTTTTATTTCCATCCACTCCATTTCTTTACTCCCTACCAAACAGGACATGAAGGTTTCACTATCTTAATTCTTTTATTCTTTTATCTTTAAAATTAACACCTCTTCGAAAAATGACAAGCGTTCAACCTAATAGAATGAGTACCATGTTCAATTACAAGGGAAACCTGATAATAACAGTTCTTACTAATCAGATTAAACCATTGCAGGAGGAGACTGCTGTGCGCTTAGTAGTGTCATCACTCCGGACCCCTGAGTATCGTCCCATCAATGTATTTGTTAATTTCTATTCAGGTACATATGCAGTATGAATAGTGTAATGTTAAGATATCCTTTTCCAATTAAGGATAACAATTTTTCCTACGGTGAATCAAATAAAATCCATAAAACTGTTCCAGTTACAGAAAAGATTGAAACTCTCACGTGTATTTAACTTGTGTTGGCACTTATGAACAAGGCGCTGTAAATTAAACAAATGCTAGTAAAAATATTAGTTTTACTGTTTTGCATGAGGTTTCTTAAGGAGTTACTTATGCATCAAAATGCAATAAGAGATTCTGTTATCCATTGCCAACAATTTGGTTAATTTTATGCTGAATTGGTTTTCCTTTCCAGATCCAGAGTACAAATTTAAAGTCCCAAGAACCAATTTTTTCCCTCAGCCTAATGTAAGTGATCTAATATTTAAGATCTTGATTTAAAGCACTTGAGAACGTATAAATTACAAATTATCAATATATGACTCATTTTCTTATTTGTGTAGGTTGACGCAGCCGTTGTCTCATTCAAGCTGAAGCTACCGTCAGAATATCCCCAAGTTTCTTCCACTAGAAGCTTCTTCTCAATGGTAATCCTTTCCCTGGCATATACTGTCATGCATTGAGTTTCCAAGTTCATTTAAAGTCTTTTTGCACTGAAATCTCCCATGATGCATGATCTACTTAAGATGTTCATTTGCTAATGTTTTCTTCCTAACATTTACTGTAAACCAAGATAATGTTGCACACCTCTTTCACCATTTCAATGATGCTTTAGTTCTATATATTTATAGGTTAATTCAGCATTCAATGAGAAGCGTAAGATGCTGCGCAAGTCACTTCAGCACATATGCACATCCCTTGAGATCGAAGAAGCTTTAACAAGCATAGGTCTTCTAGCTACGGTAAGTGATCAGTGTGGGCTAAAATTTTTATTTTGTTTTTATTTTATGCCCTCATTAAACTTCATCAGTTCTGATATTTTGTTTCTTAAGGATTCTGCTGATTCATATGAACTTCTGATGTTTACAGTCAAGACCCGAGGAACTAACATTGGATGATTTTGTAAAATTGCATAACTTGATCGCCAAGGAATAACAATCTGGATTATTGTGGAACTTAAGAGCAACCTCAAGCAGAAGAACATCATAGAGATTCACATAGAATCGAAGTTTTAAGGAGAACTATGCTATGACATTCAAATTGGGAAACATTAAAATTCCAACAGTGTTCTTCTACCAATGATTCAAGCACAGGGACAACTCCAAACCTAAACCATGTACATTCTCTGAATATAATTAAACTGGGCTCCCTTGTGCAATATACAGCTTGTAAGTTTTAACTGCTGTCAGAGGCAGTATAACTGGACTGAATCAATCACGCTACACTGTAAACGAAGAGCATTATATTCTTGCAGCTGAAACAAATGCTTGCCTCGTCATACAAGGGAAAATGAGGATATGTTTTCAATTTTGTATGAATATTGTAAACATCTACCTATTGTAACCAAGGTTTAAAAAATTGTCTGCAACTGCTATTTCAGTTGCAAAATCAAGGTTTTTGTAGTGTCTGTGACCACAACCTCACGTTCTGGACTGCAATTTAAATCTTTGACTATAACCAATAATTTAAGTAGAGTTAACCAATAAAATGGTGTATCATGGTTAGTTGTATTTGTCCCCCCACCACTACCATATACACAAATCATGAAGATAATTTACAGAAAAATAATCAGATAACTGAATGTTATTTTTATGCACAATCAGAAAGTATGCAGAGAACTAACAACTTCCGATTAATTTATCCATTCAGAGCTAAATCTGCATCTCAAAAGAATCAAACCATGACCATCAACAAAACCAACCATCCTAAAAGAAAACTAAATTCTGTAGCCAAAACAAAAGAAATTAAAAAAATTGACAACTCCATTATTACAGTTCTGTTTAGATAAATTTTTCAATAAGAAAGAAAATTAAAATACTTTCTTTGCATAAAACTACAAATAATTTATACAGTAGTTAAAATCAGCTCCACCAAGAAGCTGAATTCTTTCATATCTGACATCATCAATTCATCACACTAACAATGAAACTGGTACACAAGGTCCAATGCCCTCAACCGCACAGCATACGGATCATAGTCACTGACCCTCCCCACAAACCCATCATCGGAAACCCCGCACTTCTCCTCCGCCAACGCTGCCGCGGATGGCGACAGTGGCCGCTTGGGGCGCTTGTTCTTGATGAAGCATTGCCTCATTTTCTCCTCAACCTTGTCAATGGTGCACTTTGAAGTGGTCTCTTCATCGTCCCCATCCTCTATTTGCATCGGCTCACCGTCCAGGGCGGCACAGGTGGCGGAGGACTCGGCTGCGGGTGGCGGCGACGGGAGGGCGGAGAGGAAAGAGGAGAGGTGGCGATGGACGTGGTGGAGGGAAGAATGAATTTGGTGTAGATGGATGGGGTTGGCGGTGGATGGTAGCTGTTTTGCCATGAAAGTGGCTTGTTGAAGAGAGATAATGAGGTCTTGTATTGATGGGGGTGCCTCTTCCATTGAAAAGATCAAGTTTTTGCTTTTGGATGTTTGTGGGAACACAAGTACTGAACTGGAGTGTGCGTTGGTTATGGTGATGTTAAATGAAGAGTTTGGGTATTTGTACCTATACTTGGTGGAGCGGAAGTTGAGGATGTTTTTATAATTGGGACGTTCCTGACATTATGATTTTTGCACTCAAATATAGATAGAGTATATGAATTTTTTCACTCAACTGAGTCTTGAAAGATAAAAGAAAAATAAAATAATTAATTGAATAAAAAGAAATAAATAAAATATAGAATATTTAGTTTAAGAAAAAATTTAAAAAATAAAATAAAAATTAATTTTTGAGATTATTTTATTAATATTATTATTTTATCAGAAATAAGGGAATAGTGTAGCTTAACCTAATATGGAGACAGACAATTAGGGGTGAGTACAGTCAACTCATTTTTAACCTAATTCCTTGTACTAAGCAAAAAGAAATAAGTTTTTTCTATAGACTTCCATCTCTCTACTTTCATTGTATTTTGTGTATATCAAACACACCTAAAGGACGAGACTGCCCATTAACATTCAAAGACTAGATATTTTTTTCATTTCATAAACAAGCAATTTCTTTGAATAAATTTTATTTAAAAAATATTAAAAAGAAGATATTAATAATAAATTTAATATAATTTTTGAAATAATTATTATAAAAATCAACTTATCACACACATATATATATATAATAGTTTATAATTAAATAATAATATAAAATTATTTTATATTTTCGGTATATAACTTTTTTTTCTTAAAAATATATGATTTAATATGTTTGTTAGTTGCAACATATATGGCACATTGATTTTTTATTTCAGTACTTACAATATATTTTAGTGATTTTGTTGTTTATAAATGTTAAAAAGAGTTTTAAAAATAATATTTACTATTATATATTAATAATGTAATAATTAAAATGAGGGATATATTTTTCTCTGTGAAAACAATGGTTCTCAATCTCTCTCGGGGAAACCATCAAATTCAGGCGTCATAAAAAGCAAGATTTTATTTTGAGACAAAAGTCTCGGCTACAAACAAAGTTTCTCTAATAAAATCTTATTGTGCATAATTTTCGAATTCTGTGAGCCTGCAATATTTATATTAGTAAAAAATGCTGTACATGAGACCTGTTTGGAAAAATATCTTAATTCAGATATTTTTTATAAGTTATTTGTATTTGGATATATATAAATGTTTGCATAATTTTAAAATGTTTGGATGCATATTTTTAAAATCAATTATAAGATACTGTCTATTTAAAAATTAATAAATAAATATTAATTTAAAATAAATTAAAA
>JAMLFT010006015.1:0-16685 GCA_026544285.1 Pachyrhizus erosus
AACACTTTAAAAAAAATAAGATTTAAATTTATAAAAAGTATGTTGGATTAGTATTGATTCATTAAAGATTAGTTAAAAAATCCATGAAAATTTAAAAATAGTAAATGAATAATTAAATATTCATAAAATTAGATGGATAGAATGAATCTAATTCATTTTATTTTTATTTTTCTAATGAATCAATAAAATAAATTTACTTATGAATATATTAGATAAAAGATGAATAAATATATTCATTTGTCACCCCTATTTTTAGTTAGACTAAAATCTTGATTGAAAAATTAAAATACATAGCCAATTTTGTTTTGGTTATAAGCAATCCAAGTCAACAAAATAACTTCCAGAGATTGAATATGTGTTTGGACTTGTAAGGAAATCATTTATTAAATTAATTTTAAAAGAATCAAAATATAAAATAAGATATTTTTATTTTAATATTTTTGTTTTTTGTTTTAGTTCTTTAACATTAAAATTTGTTACTTTAGTTTCAACATTTAAATAATAACATCAACTGATTATGCAATAATATTAGTAGTTAGTATTATAATTTATTATATTTTCAAGAAAATTTACTATATTATCAAGAAATTTGACTGAGAAGTCATGTGCATTTTTAAGAAATTATGTTTTAAATGTTTTGTTAAAAAAATTTATGTCATTAATTATTTAAACAAATAAGAATTTAAAAATTTAGTTTATTAAAAAAATATATTAAATATAATTATTTTGTTATATTTCTTAATAACATAATAATAAATTAATGAACTATAATTATTTAATATTGTAACTTAATAATTGAAAACAAAGAATAAAATAAAAAAATTAAAATTAAAACAAAATATTTTAACAATTAAAATAAAAATTCTATTTTGTAACAATCAAAAAGTTATTTAAACATTTTTTATTAACAAAATCAAAGGGAGTATACTACAAGGTACTCCAACCCTAATACAAAAGAAACAAAGTTTAGTCCCTTATAATACAATTAACACACAGATCTAGAACATTCAAGAGGACACACAACAATCTAAGAAATTTATACGAGGTAACCGACTTTGGCAACAAAATCAAGACCAAGTTCACTCTTAATGAGATCCATAATGGACAAGAAATCATAGCTACCATTGTCAAACTATTAAGTGACAGCCAAATACTCCACACTACTTGTCATCTTTTTGTTCCTTGATCAGACTGATCTGCCCCATCTATTTTCTGCGTCTTCTGTTATAAACATATATATACACTTACTTTTATCTCAGTTATACCCTATTTTCTTTCAATCTTTATCATCTTTCCACCCCCCAATTTAGTTAATCATAACTCTTTCTTTGTTAGGATATATAAGGCGTGTTTCTTTCCCTTCTGGCAGTAAAGAACAGTCCCCATTTCACTTTAAGAACTCCGATTAGGCTAGCTAGGAAGTTAGTGCAGTTTTAAGAATTTGACTGCTGGGCATATAAGCATATTGAGTAGCTCAAATCTACAATTTATTGGGTCTTGAATTAGTCTTACTTTTACACTTAAATTATACTAGTGCAGTGCAAACAAGAGAATGAAGGCAATGGAGCAAACAATGATGAAAGGAGGGCAAATTCAGAATGATTGTACTGCTACTGTGAAGAAGATTAAGGCTATGCTCCATACAACAGAAGCTTCGTTTTCACAAGAAGGAGTCCTTGTTCTTAAAATAGTTGACAACACAAGAACATTGACTAAAGATCTCCCCTGTCTAAATGCAATGCGAAGGAGGTAGGGCGAGTAAAATTTTGGGGAATTTTTTTTCATCGTTTTAATATTATTAATTTATTATACTCTTCTCAACTCTCAAAATTGGTTGTGAATCAATTTAGGGTTTGTGGGTAGGCAAGATTTCCTTTATTACATTGAGTTTGTGCAGTTGCGCTATGTGTAATATTTGGTTAGCTTGTAAAGGGTTCAACAGTTGAACCCTAGAGAGACATGCGCCATATGTAATGACATAATTTGCCTTTTGATCGCCTTCAATTAAAAGAAAAAGAGACAAAATCAAAAACACTTAAAACACTTTGTTTTCCTCTCCTTTCAATTTTGGAAATAATGGCTCTAACGTCCCAAAAACAACAAATTATTAGGCATACATCCAAATGAAAAATAACTGAAACAAAGGATCGATGACAGCATTACTAAAACCCAGAAAATACATTATCAGAATGAAAAGTAACTGAGACCAAAGACTTCAATTCAAACGCCCACAAACATACACTGTTCTTAAACAATAGAACTTGACACGACACAAAAGCAGGAATAATGGAGAGGTGATAGAAGAGAATACATGAAAACATCCTTTAGGGCTTAAGCGTGGAGGTATTCCCTCCAGGTCTGCCGCTAAAAATCTGCTGAATGGTTGGAGGTTTTGGTCCCTTAGGCTTGGAGCTATTGGAACCCTTTGGAGGCTTATAACAATCTGCATGAAAAATGTCTTTGATGGTAATACGGCTAAGCATTGTCTTGGGGTTAGTTGGCTTCTGAAGCCCTCCTGAAGTAGTTGAATTGGTGGAAGAAGTTTCATTAGGAGAATCTTTTGAGGCATTCATTGTGACTGATTGGAGAAGAAAAGAAAAAGATCGATTACTAATCTCTAAGCTAGAAGAGAGAAATGAATTAACAAAGGGTAGCAATGATTGAGCAGAACAAATAAATGGGTGATTCTAAAGGCAACCCCGCGTATTCTAGATTTGTGAATTTGCTTTTTATTACCCTTACATTCATTTGTCTTTTATTTTATTTCTATGTCATTTCTTGTATATTTATTTTATTTTATTTTATTTTTTACCGTCAATTGTTTATCACCTTAACATTCAAGTTTACGTGAAGTCTACATTCAACTCATCATTTTCCAAGTGGAAAAGAGGAAATTGCTCTCAATATCTGAGACTGGCGGACAAGGATTGAGATATGCGTGTCAACGCTCATGTTGCATGGGTCCCATGCTTGCTAGGGTTTTAAAGAGGAGACGTTGATAATTTGAATTTCCTACACTAAAAAACATGGAAAACCTTGACTTTGAGTTTTGTTTGTTTCTACTTATTTTTAAATAATTTTTTTAATAAAATAAGTAATTTTTATGTATTTATCTAAATTAGCTTTTTTATATATTATTATAGATTTTATATTAATAAAATAAGTTTAATTATACATTTTACAATCCAATTATCATTATTTTATAAATTTTATCTCTTGAATTTTTTATATATTTTATTATTATATTTTTTAATTTTTATAAATTTTATCTTTTAAATTATTACCTCGCAAATTATATATAAAAATAAATAAAAATGATAACTTTTATTCTTACATATAAAAAGGTTGGTTATAAAATAAAAAAGAATAATTTGGGTTTCATGGCCCCCTTGGAACGAGTGTCCAGCTTAACGAACTTAGGTGGAACATATAAAACTCAGTCATGGTATATGAAAATACCTTAAGGGGAAATGTTATAATCGTTGAGTGATGGTGCTGGTCACTAATAACCGATGGTCGGGTCATAAGAATCATTGGTGAGTGATGAGGGGGAAGTTGGTAGGTGGATGTGGATTTGGTGGGGTCATCCATTCTATGGGCAAAAACAAATTAACATATGCTAATATATAAGGGTAGAGTTTAAAGTTTGAGGACGAAAAGCATTGTGGTCGAGCACAAAGCTTTCTTTATTAGATTTTTGGAGTAGGCCATCGATGGTAAATTAAGATGCAGGAGCCAGCTAAGGGAACAGAATGATACAGTCAGAAGAATAGTGTGTCACGGTCTTGTCAATTCGGTATCGTTTACTAGCTTTAGTCTATTATGTATTTATTCTAAATAGCAAGTTCCCAGAATCCAAACTTGACCACTTTAACATACAATAACTAAGCACAATGTATACTGTATATTTATATATTTTGATGAATTTATACATTACAAAATTTTTAAATAAAAACATAATTTCTTTCTATAAATTTTAAATTTAATAGTTGTTATGATTATTTTTCTATAATTATATATATTTTTATTATATTTAGAATCTCTCTCTTTCTTTTTTTTTAGGTATTAAATAATTTTGTGTTCATTAATATTTTTTCAACCCAATTTGTGTCCAGATTTTCTTCAAGCTAAAAAAATGAGTCAATAACCTTCAGTTACTATTCGATAGATATTGGTTGGAACTATGATATTGAACCATCCAAGACATTGATCTGCATTTCAATATTTAGACATGCGAATGACACGTGTACTAAAGATTTTAAACGATTGAGATTTAATTTCCTTTAATCCAACACTGAATGTGAGAGTGTTGAGCACTTGAAAATAGTGGCTTCCTTGAAGAGTTTGCAAGAGCCACTCGAAACTCATTTAGTGATCAATCCAACTCTTCTCACATTACCTTTTACTATCATTCCTCTTCCAACCTCGCAACTATTTACTTTAATTCCTTCATGGGCATCTTTTTTTATTTTCTCCTTTAACTTTGTTGACTCGTCTGTTAGATATACTACTATCAAATTCTCTCACTGCAAATTTGGTGCAAAAGTTGATCAACTAAATTCTCAATTACTTTTCCACAGTAGGGAACATATATACGTAACAGTTACTGTGCCTGCACAAATATATCAAGTTGATACACTAAAAAGATCTATCCATATAAAACTAAAATTTGAAGAGGAAGTTTTGTCAGAAATTTACTTCCCTAGATTTGTTCAATAAAAACGTCCGTTTGGGTCATCAATGTACGCGTTGGAAGTTTTATTTAAAATTTGACATGGTTAGTCCTATACAATTCATGGTTGTTGGTTTTATTTAAAATTTTATTATATATTTTTAATCACTACTACCACATTTAAATCAATTACCTAATTCCAAGATTCATAAAAATGTTTAGAGTAATTTTATTAAGATAATACACTAATATTTTATGGATAAAATAAATGTCATTGACTTACTAAAAAAAGGTTAAGTGACTTACCAGAAAAAAAATGTCATTATTCATTTTTATATTTCCAGTGCCTTTTGTATTAATGTTTTCACTCTACAAGATTGAGTGTGAAATGAAACTGGAGATTATTGGATCGAATCCAATGTTAATATTACTTTAAAAAAAATCGTTGGAGTTTAATATGTCGCAACTATGCTTCAATAACATAATGCTTATATGTAACAAGGTAAAACAAAGATAACAGATAGTTGAATTTATTTTTGTTTATGAAATTTTTTTGTTGAAAGAGATAAATTTTAACTCAATACTTTCTACATCTGAAGACATTAGTTTTATGATTTCTAATTATGAAGACACTTTCTTTTAATAAAAAAAAATAATGCTTATATGAAAAAAATTTAAATATATATTTGATTTATAAAATATAGTTGTGTTTTGTTTTTGATCTTTAAATTTTTTTTTCTTTTTAATCTTTAAATCTATATACATATTTGCTAAAATATGAAGTGAAAGTCATTGTAATCTCTCTATGTTTATGTATTATAATAATAATAATTATTTTAAAAATGATTTTTTTCCAAAACAAAAAATAAACTTAAAAAATCTCAATGACACAATCGACATGTCTTTCACATGAATTGTCAGTTTTATAAAATGTTTCATCCGTTATTAATGTCTTCTTTTTTTCATGAAGAACTGAAACATTATGAACACTCCAATCATCTCTTAGTTTTGTATAAATTTTTTTTCTTCAATGTATGCCTTAACTAAGTGACCATGTCAATATAAAAATATTTTAAAATTGACCCACTTTAAATTTAATTTATTAAATCCCACAATTAATGTAAAAATAATTTTAAATACCTCAGCAACTTTAATAAACTATTTTGTCATTGTTGTAATTAAAAGTTAATAATTACAAATTTTCAACCTCAAATTGTTGTTATCAAAATTAGAGTTAAATCAAAGACTTTAAAGATTTGAATAGATATTTAAGATCATAAATATTTGAGTAAGTATTTAAGATCTTTCATGTATGATTCAACTTTGATTTTGGTGACAATAATTTGAGTCAAAATTTTGTTAGTAGTCAACTTTTAATATTAACAACTATAAATAATCATTAAAATTGATGAGGTATTTAAAAGATTATTTACTTTAATTTAAGGATTCAATTAAGTAAAATGAAAATTATTAAAAGAATAAAATCAATTTGTTTTTTGTTTTATAAAAACCAAAAAGTTATTTAAGCATTTAGAATATTTCAATTTTTTACCAAAAGAAAAACTCATAATTCATGGATCAAGCATTTTATAAGGATTGGTGGGTTATGTAAACTAGATGCATTTGATTAAATAAGTTTTTCAAGTTTATATTCCCTATTAGACTACATAAGATCATTCTCTTTTTTCATACATTAATCTAGAAAGATTAAAATAGTTTTTCCACTTCATATTTTAACAAATATTTATAGAAATTTGAGTTAATTTTTATTAAAAAAAAAATTAAAGTATCATAAAAGTTTATTATTTTATTTTTTAATTTTTCCTAGTTGACCTCAGCTATGTCTAGACCCACGTAACAACCTCTCCTCTTCTTTTACCACCCAAAGAGGGAGTTTAGAAGATGTTGTCTTTCTATTTCCTTAATTACAAACTAATGTAACATAACTAATAAAATATATGTGATAATTACAAACTTATGTAACATAATTAATGACATATATGTGATAATTACAAACTAATGTAACATAACTAATGACATATATGTGATAATTACAAACTAATGTAACATAACTAATGACATATATGTGGTAATTACAAACTAATGTAACATAACTAATGACATATATGTGGTAATTACAAACTAATGTAACATAACTAATGACATAGAGTTATGAAGTATGACCAATATGCTATTTGTATGGCTAATAATCTTTAATTATTTAATGTAATTCAACACTTCATGCTTGTATTTACAACCTCATCACAAATTTTTTTGGATAGACTTGATAATCTTTCCTTCGTGTGACCCCTTCTTTAAGTTGGGTATTTCTTTCTCATTTTAATAACCTTTATTTATAGAAAACAAATTCCTAAAATAAAAAATAATATCTTTCAATATAACAAACTTCTTAAAAATTAGATAACATCTTTTAAAATTAAACAATATCCTTAACATTTTATGTCATCCAATTATTTCTACTCAATAAGAAGTGTTATAAAAAAATATATATTCTCTTTGATCTTGAATATAAGAAAAAAAATGTCTTGCATGTTAGTTTTAAATATAAAAAAAATCTAAGTACTCCTTTATTACTTAAAGTATTTTGGGATAAAATTGCATGACTTCAACTTTCAAAAGCAAAATTTCAAAGCCATGGACATAAACAAAAGATGCAAGTTGTCAAATCAATTTGAATAGGGGTGATGATTTAAGTGCTTTGAAATATAAACTATGGTCGATGATAACATTGCATCAACCTATAATTGATGTTAACAATTTGTTGGCACACAATTCACGTTAATTTGTGTCGATCCTAACCCAACGCTAAACTCATGTTGACTAGTTGTCAATACTAATAATCTTGGCTTCCTCCGACACTATATGCATCAACTCTTTTTTTTGGTGTCAACATGGATATTTTTCGTTGATTTTGTAGCTTATATTAAGTTGTGTCAGTCATTTTTCCAACTTAACATATAACCTTTGAGCATTTAAGGGTTGACTTTATAGCTAATGCAAAATTAATACTGATGTATGTTTAACATTGAATTTTACTTTTTAGTGTCAATTTTTTTGCTAATGCTAAATATGAAATTCTTATAGTGGTTGATAAACATTAGTCCCATTTTAGGTGAAAATAAGAAAAATAAAGAAGAAAAGTGACATATGTGAAAAAAGGACAAATAAATAAAAAATGAAATAAAAATAAGAAGAAAAAGTAAATATCAACATTAAAAATTAATATTAACTATTACATTATTTATTTTTTTAAAAAGATTATTGTATAATTTTAAATCACCATGTATACAAAGTCCTAATCAATATCTATATGACATATACTCAAATTTTATAATTTATAAAAAAATAATTAATAATATTGAACTATGTGTCATGTAAAAATTATATTTTTTTATGTTTGTATCATTTAAACTTTCCTTTTAAACTTGTAATATTTTAAGAGAATAGTCCTACTGTGTCTCATTTTTATTTTATATATGTTGAATTTATTAACTAATAATTATCTTAAATGAGCATCATTTTTTATTCATTTTTAATGTTAAAATTTTATATTAAAAATATTTTTTTATAATAAAATATACTAACAAAATATAACAATCAAACTAAAAATATTTTTTAATCAATTAATACTGTAAAAATTAGTGGATACATGTAAAAATGTAAGACTACGCACATACTTTGTATCTAAAGAGGTGAGTCTAATCCTAATCAAACACACTAATTAGTAAAATAAACGCACAACTAATTCACGTTCAACTTAACTCAAGGGAAAATCAAAGACACTGCTAATTCGTCAAATAAAAACCAAAAAGGGGAGAATAAACTCATTTTTTGGGACAACAAAGTAAGGAAAGATGTACATCAGCGATCAAACGAAAAGTACAGCGTAAGGAAGGTGTCGCCTCACTTACACATGCGCGTGAAATCACGTACGCCTCAATTAATTACCCATTACTCGTAACTCGGAAGTGAACAGAAACCTCAAAACATATGTCCACAGCAGCCATATAAAAGTAGATACATATATGTTTCGAAAGAAGAATACATTTCTCTCCTTAATGTAAAAGTCGACAATCAAAGGTGGTAGAGAACCTGTACTATAATGTAACCAATTTTTGTCATTTGAAAAACATTTAAGATTTGGCCATGCAAAAGATGCAGGGTGCCCCCCAAACTTTTCACAAGATATATATAGTTTATATAAATAAGATTTTCTATGATGTTTTTCAATATATATACTTTTAAGTTATTTTCATTATTTTCTCCACACTTTTAAATGTTGTAGTCTTCTTTTTATTTATTTTTATCAAATAGAATAAAATATTCACTATTAATTATAAAATAGATATTTATATATAATTTTATTTAAATTTAAAAATATATATACAATGTATTGTGTAGCTTGAAGGTAGCAAATTAGGTGGTCCGACTTGGGCTCGTTGAGTCAAGGTGTTAAAATAGATTAGAAACAAATTGATCCAATATTTTTATTTTTTTTTTACCTAAAATTCAAAAGTCTATCACGACATTATTTATGATACACTTGAGCCATCGGACCGAATTCAATAGCTTACTAAGTAGAATATATGAGAAAATACTTCATTGTTAAAGAATATAGATAGAAATAGAAAGTTGCTACTTAAGCCTACAATGCAATTCCACCATGGATAGGTGTATGTGAAATCAATTTGCCTCTGAGTTGCAGAAGGAATAGTAAAAAATGAGAGTCACATGCAACTAAGTTTCAAGTTTTCTAATCATCATAATTAATTAGGTTCACCTCTTCCTTACCTGCTTAATAAAGTAGTTGACCAGTGTAAAGTACATACACACGCGCCAACAGCCCATGAAATCGATAAATATGCAACGTCCAAACACCCGTGGCATGCCTCGCTACTACAAGAAAAATATTATTTAGAAACAAATTTACGGAAAAAATTTGCACGGATTTTAGATAAACTTTCCATTTATTTTAAATAGAAAACTAGTACTACAAGAATTTTCATTATTAATTGGGTTTTGAGATAGTCGATAATATATATGAATTAATTATATTGAGTTTTTTCATTGGTACTTTACAAATGACTTTTCTGCTAATAATACAAATGGACTTCAGTGAATTTTTCTGTTGGTAAATTATCATGGGGAGAGTAACTTGTTACTCCAATAGGAGGAGATATAGTCCTTATCAAATATGTGGAGGAGGAAGATTTTACCGGACAGGTAAAAGATAAAAAAAAAAAACTTGATTTTTGACATATCATCGGAATAAACTCCTAATGAGATTACTCGCGAAAAATATACATAAATTCAATGTTGAGGTGAATGATTGCTTGGAGGGGGGAGTTTTCCTTAAATGTCAATGCTATATTACAAAGAAAACACTAGAATTATTAGAATTTTTATTTAAATACGTTTTGGGGAAGGTATGAACAAAGTTATTAGAATTGAGATATTTTTGCTATACGATTAGCGGAAGAATTATTCTCAAATCCATTGCCGCAGAGGTCAAGAATTGTCACCAATTTTTTCTGATTTTGTGTATGGCTTCTCTTGTTATGGTATATGTCCGATATACCCTTGCACGTGCAGATGATTTTGAATTTCAAAACTGTGAACAGTGAAATGCTGGATTGAATTAGAATGAAGGGAGCAACAATTGCCTGGATCCCGGAAAGAATAATCGATAATAGTATGATCAAAATTGAAGGCAGCACAAAAAGTGTCTACACAAAGTTCATAGGAGATTAAAAGGGGAAGGTCACGTAGGATTGTCACAATGGTCCACTGGCACTTCCTGAGGGGATGATATAAGCTAAGGGGGATATTTGCCACAAATTAATGCAAAGTCAATTGGTGAAGATTCAATGAATATTTGCTTGGATGGGTAGGGATGGGATGATTTGTTATAAGATATTTATTATAAAAATTAATAAATTTATTATACATATAATATGTGATTGAATTATTCTAATATTCAGTTAATGAATATAGTGAGGAAATTAAAGTACATGGGATAAAAATAATAATAATAGTAATAATAATAATCTATATTATTAATAAAAACAATCACCTCATTTTGTGTACTTATTTTCTATTCTAATCTTTTAATTTCTTTTAACAATCACTCTACAATTTCAAGTAAGTATTGTACAATAACTTTGAACATGAGAGTTATTTTCAACTACAATTAACTCAAAAGAAAAGATAATTAAGATGAGGAATGTCTATTTTTTCAACTAATAATAATAATAAAAAAGTTGTTTTTGTATATATTAGGTGGGTCAAAACATTATTATTTAAAACTAACAAAGATATAACATATTGTAGAAATAACCTAATATTAACTACTGTAGTCTTGGATTGCGAGTGAAAGTAGCATAGGTACAATAAGATCGAGTTTATGCCACGCATTCCATTAGATAGTCCTCTCTGTATCCCTTCATCAATTGGATGAGTAAACCCTCAAGTTGAAATAATGGATGAGTTTGTTTTATTTTATTAAAAAAATACTTTTTTTTTTTTAAATAATACAAGAAACTACCCAATGTTTGCTTTTTTGTATTTAAAAACACTAAAACTATATGACCTAAATCTTTTACCGGCCGCAAACGCGTCCAATCAACAAGAATATGATCAGCCAATTTTATTCGAAATGCCAAGTCTCACTTACAAATCAGCCCTTGATTATTTCTTTTAATAATATGATTATTTTTTGCTTTTTGAAAAAAAAATTAAGTAATGACTATATCAAATAATTTTATACAGTAATTTAATTATAAATTAATATATATATTAAATTAATTGATTTTTATAATAATTAATTTTAAATTATATAAAATATTAATTTAAAAATCATACAAACAATAATGTTTAATTAAATAATAATATAAAATTATTTTATATTATTAGGATATAATTATTAAACCTTTTTACTGTTATATTTTTTCAACTTATTTTTATGCCTCCGCATTAGTTTCACTTGATCAATCAGAAGCATTATAAAAATAAAATAAATAAAAAACATATGCTTAAAAAATCTTGCTTTTCTAAATATATATAAAAAAATATTAAATAAATATTTTTTTATCAACAAAGAAAAATTTATCTAATGTATGAGTATGAATATTGTTCTATTATAAACTAATATATACAAGTTAGAGAATGAGTATCTTTCTCTCAATACATCTTTATTTTTTTTTCTTTTTCCTTTTAATGTGTATTATTTATATATTATAATTAGTTTTTTTTATTAGATATAATTTTGATTCTTAAAATATTTTTTAATTTTAGTCCTTTAATTTTTTATTTTTTTAATATTTTTTTATTAATTTTTACTAATAAGTAATAATATTAAATAATAACATAATAATGATACTGACAACTCAGAAATTTGTCATGTCATGAAGAGGTAGATAAGACAATTACATGTATTTTTTTTCTACTTAAATTATACGTTTAAATTTCTTTTTAATTAGTCTAATATTATCAATTGTTTTAAATAAATAAATATTTAAAACACAATTTATATTAAAAAAAAAATCTATGTGTGACTATCTTGTCAAACTCTTTGATAATGTGATAACTTAGTAAAGTGTCAACATCTTTGTTATGTCATTATTTAACATTATTAATTAACAACAAAGAGTAAAAAAATATTCTTTAAAGGACTAAAAAAAACTTTAAAAGATTAAAATAAAAAAATCTTTTATTTTTTCAATGACCAAAATCATATTTAAACAATTTTTCTCTCAACCATCTCAAGTCACTCTCCTTTTATCTTTAATTATATATTTCATAGTAAAAAAAATTATACATTGACAACATAAAATTGTTTAATACTATCATCCAATTAAAAATCATCATGTATGATAAATTTATTAATTTTAACAAAATTATATTAAAAATCTTATTATCAATAATGTTTTATGATTGGATAATAATGTATAACTATTTTACATTATTTTTGTATCACTATTAAGCTCTAATTTAATATTTTTAATCATTTATCTCTTTCAATTATAATCTTTTATCTCTACTTATAACTTAAATTTTATTATATATTTTTAAAAAATTATTATTATTATAAATAATCTTATATCACAATTTAAATTATCAATTATAAATCCAAAATATAACCTATATATTGAAAAATACCTATTTATTATAAAATTTAATCTAATTATATAAAAGTAAACATTTCTCTATTATAAAAAGCAAGGTAAAATACTAGTTGCATGCATTTGAATATTGTTGTATAAATTGATTTTCTCTTTGAATTTGAAAATCGGTTAATTGTTCAAATGAAAATGTTAAAAAAATGGTTGACTTAACAACATTTATCAATGGTGCATGTTAAGAAAAAGAAAATCAAAGTGTTACAATCATTGATTGAAAAAGTAATAATTAAAATACAGTTAAATACATATAAATATATAATAAAGTATGTAATTATTTAAATTTTAATCGATAATCTTTTAATTGAGGGCTATAATTTTTTTACTCTATCTAGAGGAACTATGTTTTTAACTCATCAATCATCCTTGCTACTGAATGATCTATCTATCCCCTTGTACTGTCGGTCTCCACAAAATCTCCATCCCATTGACACGAGCCCAAAGCTAATGGGCTAAAAGCTCCATTTTTGGTGCCCAACTAATGCTCAAAACCCAAATTTCAAATACTATCGCAACTCGGTTTTCTTATAACCCAAAGAAATAGACTATAAAAAACCTGTCTGATAAACAAGATTCCACGAAAAAACAACTTCTATGCACATGCATATCCAACAATTACTGACTTGGGATTTTGTTCATGCAGGTACAATCACTTTGTGCATCCTCCAACCCATGTTAAGCCGATAACATGTATGATATGTATCACCCGAGTTGAATAAAGTACAGTCCAACAACTCACCTGGAATTTAGACAAAAAAAGAAGGATTATTCATAGAGCATGAACAAGTCCCTATAGAGCAATAATCACTTTATCCTTATCTTCAATTTCCAAACCAACACTAGCCAGCTGTCTAATTAATCTGTATACCAAAAACATTAAGATCACCTCTAATTCTTTACTTTAACCCATCTTCAATTTCTGTAATTCTTCATATATAATCAGTTTGAGAGCGATTAGTATTGTCTAATTATACCGACTATTTTTCTGGCTAATATTTTTCTGTCTAATAGTACCTCTAGGGGTTACAACTTTCATCTTTAGATCTTCTTCTTGTCATATGACATCACCAATTTAATACACGTTTGAAATGAAGTTAATGAGTTTAAAACTACTTTTACCTTTAAAACAATAAATTTTTTTTTCTCATTTTAAACATTAAAACGGGCAGTTTTGTATTGAAATTTATAAAAATACTTCTATAACTTTAAATCAAACATAACTTTATTCTCTTTACTGTCATATTTTTAATACAATCTCGGCTACACAAAGCTAAGATATCCTTCACTTTTACTATGTCTTTGGCGTAAGTTGAAATTATTTTATCCATGAAATTGCTCCTTCTTAAATTTGTTGCTACCCATCTTGGCCAAAGCTATGACTGTTGGATATTATCATTACTACTGTCAAATAACTTTTTGCTGTTGGATAATTAGGCTATTCCATCAAAACAAGCTTTACTTATTGAAATCAGAATATTATAGTATTTCTAAATCACACTCGTGAACCCAAAACACAATTACAGCCAAGACTCTCACTGTATTATGGTCTTTTTAAATCACACTCGTGAACCCAAAACTCGATTACAAGCAAGACACACAGTAACATCTAATGTTGCTTCACTATACATACTTTTTCTTTTTGTTTCCTCTAGCGCACTCACAATCACCACACTTTCAAAGCCCAAATCCTCATAATTATGAATTTTACAAACTTGCTACTTTAAAATAAAAAATCCAACGCATACTGCAACAATTTGTTTTTGATTGCTTCATTGGCAACCGTACTGAGTCTTTTTAGTTATGGGGTGGAACACTGGAATGATTAACAATCTGGAGCTACATGCATGTATGAATGTGTGGTAAACAGTAGCTAGTTATGTAAGATTTTGTTTACTTTTTATCTACAAAATGGTAAGTGTGATCACAATGGTGACTAAACCACTTGAGTCATCAATATATCTATATCAGATCAATATATCTATGCCAAGTTTTGAATAAGACTTTAACAGGTTAATCCTAGAAACAACCTTGCGATAGTGTGTTATTAGGAGAGTATCCAAAAGTTCGAGAGAGATGAATGTTTACGGCTTTGTCCTGCTGACACGTAGGTAAGAACAAATCTACAATCTTGTTCCTATTCGTAAACCTGAAATCTTATAATCCTTTCATTCTATCATTTCTTGACTATAGGTATGATTTATTTATTTTTACTTCGACCCTGACCAAATATTAAAGAGCACAAAAGTTCATGGATGGTCTGATGTAAATTTCTGTCTCACATTCTCAACATTCATTGGTATGTATAATCATTAGTGATGCTACTTCCAATCCTGACTCAGGAGTAATATTTCTCTGCACATTCAATAATTCTTTTAAAATTAGGATCCACTGTTTTGATGAAGATAACGTCTTCTACTTTCACTTATATAACAAGGCACTCTTTTTGTATCCCTATATTAGTTTGAGGTATCCCCCATCTTCACTAAGGAAATTTCATTGGTTGTTATGGGAAGGTTAAAATATATTTTTTTGTTTCTACATATGTTATTTTTTTAATTCAATTTAGTTCATCTACGAAAATGATTTCAATTAGGTCCTAATCGTACAACCATTTTAAATTCCATCTCTTCCTCCATTACCATTATAAAACCAAAATATTGACATGGGGTTACTATGGAAAATGGAGAACATGTGCCAGTGGATTTGGAATACCGCTTGCCAGAAGAAAGCAGGTCCAATTACGAAGTATAATTTTTTTTTATCGATTTTATATTGTCTTCTTCTTTGTTTTTAATATGTTGTTCTAAAATGAGAATATATGGCATAGTGGTTCTGTTTGAATGCATGGTTCATATGTTTTATATATAATAGTTTCTTTTTTCATTTTTAAGGTGTGGGATGCTACTGCAGCAGACCCAAAGTTGTTGGTGTTCTTGAAATCTTATCAGAACACTTCCTTTTGATAGTTCTTCTAAAGAAGTTTAATTTATTTTGTTCAGCTCCAAAGCAGGATGAGAATTGTTGAGCTGAAACAAATTTGCTCAAGGCCTGATATTGTTGAGGAAGGAGCATTTTGTGTAGCAAGCATGCTTAGGTTTAAATTTCTAAATTTCCCCTTCCCATAATTAGTTTGCATATTCTGGCTTGGAGTTTAGTGGAAACTCAAAATGTGAATCCATTTCACACCTTCCAGTAGTCTTAGATGCAGAAAATATCACAAGATATTAATTATATCATTGAACTCTGGTTTTATTACCCTAACCTAATGGGAATATTCAATGAGGTGTGATGTTTAATAGTTTGTCAATTAATCTATGATGATTCCTTATTTAAGTACTTGCTCATTCAATATACCAATCAAAAAGCTTAATATTGTGGACAAGTTATCCTCTCATTTATCCTTAATTTGATCGTGGTCATAGTTAGTCTTGAGTCGTCATTCAAATTGGACTAACCCTCTAAATCGTGCTCTTAGATAAGTTGAAATCTTTTGCAAAATGTTGAAATAATCGGCAACATTTTTATATAGGTAAAAAAAATGGCTGAATTTCGTTAAAAATTTACCATAACTTTATGTAATGATTTAGTAAGTTAAAATTATAGGAATCACTCAATTCAAGGACCAATAGTAATTTTGATCATTGTTTTTAAAATTAGAATTGATGAAGACATTAATTCAAGATATAACGGTCTAATTGTAGTCGAATTAATAATAACTAAATTTATATTTTTTAATATTATATAATATTTAAAATAATAAATTAATATAAAATTATGAAAAAATAAAATCTAAAAATACAAATGATTAAATTATA
>JAMLFT010006016.1:0-16684 GCA_026544285.1 Pachyrhizus erosus
ATTATTATTATTATTATTATTATTATTATTATTATTATTATTATTATTATTATTATTATTATTATTATTATTCATAAGAAATGGAAAGCATATATTACGTACATTACTTATAAAGTGTGTATATAGATATATATGATATTTGTTTTTTAAGATAACCATATAAGAATATTATTATACCATATGAAATGTCAAAAATTTTAACTAGCATTTATTAATCATTAAACCGAAAGTGATTGTCTTGACTCTCCTTAGAAAGTTGCGTCTTATTGTGGAAAGAGGTTAAATAATGTACGTCCAAGCATGCAACTTCTTTTACCTATAAGTGGGTCACACGTTTTGTTAAAATGGAAAAAGATAAAATAAAATAAAGCAATTAAGTGACTTTTGTACTTAATATTTGGGAGGAAAAGTTAACAATAATAAAAAGATTGCAATATTTTGTGGCAGTTTTAACTATAGTTGTAATTAACTTCATAGTTGATAGATTTTTTTGGTAATCAAAGGAGCAGACCTAAAATAAAAATAATTTTATTTTATTCCAAACATGCCAGTGTTTCAATTTAATTTCTATTTAAAGTAAAATTATGACCACTTACTTTAATTAGTTAAAATTTTATTTTATTTTAAGTTCTAATTTGTGTAACCATATTTTAATATAAATTCTACTTACCAAAGTTCTGAACACACTAATCCTCTCTTTCAGATAAGTTGCTTTAAATATACTAATTCTCTCTTTCAAACGAATCAATTCTTCTACTCGGTATTAAAACCTAGGTCACTTGAGAGCAAGAGATGTTTTGTCTTTGTAATTGGATCTTAACGTTCAAGACAAGTCATTTCTTTAGTATTAACTAGAGCAATCAAAATTGTTTAGATGTTGGTTTTCTAAGCTTGGTAATCCTAGTAATTAAAGTCTAAAAAGATAGTAAATCATTGGTAAGCTACGTTAAATATAGAGGTAGTTGTGTCACATGCAACAATAAAAAAGATAGAAAATGGTTAATTTGTTGAGAATTTAAAAGAGTTAAGTTTAAGAAAAATCAATAAAATATTAGTAAGGCAATCTTCTCTAGACCAAAGAAGACAAACAACTCCAATTGAATTATAAATAACAAAAGGTAAAAAAGTTTTGTATAATTGGTCAAAACCCATAATTATTAAGTGTAAAGTTTATAAGCAACATATTTTTTTATCATCCTTATTCGAAGAAAAAATTCATATATTTTAAATATTGCCACCCCAAAACTAAAAATGATAAAGTTATTAATATTTTAGAAGAATAAATGTTAGATAAAATATTATAAAAGGATATAATTTATGTATTTAGAATTAATAGAAGTAGTAACAAAATCAAACTATAGATTAGAGTCAATACAGCAATTATTATATTATTAAGAGATATAGAATGAAAGAAATTTCATGACTCAATTATAGTAGCTATTGAGAGCAATCTCCATGATGGTCATGGCTTCTTTAACTACTATCAAATTTTCTTTATGGATGTAACAAATGATTATATTGCTAATTCAATAAAATTATATATTAAATCTCCCAATGAAACTTTAGACGAAAAACTGGATCCTTTTCAAATAATATATAGAGTCTATTATAAATTAATCAAAATTAATTATAACTTTAAGTCTTTAAGATTATCACAAAAAATGTAACTACACTGGTAGAAGCAAATCTTAGAAAATCCTTTGTTCAAGTTCCTAAAAAACTTAGTCATCAAGAAGTTATAAATAAAATTCTGAAAAATTGGTTATTTAAGGAAATGATAGAAAAAGAAAAAAAATTATAATACTCAAGTTAGATAAATAATACATGAAGGTAGTGATGTTAGATAACCATTAAAAATATTAGAACCTCAAAATTTATTTTCGGAAAGACCTTCCTAATATTCGATAGATAGCTCAACAATTAATTTAGATCTTAATCAATTAGATAACACCTTACCTATAATCTCAAGACTTGTTTATGAAAAAACAAATAAATAAGAATCTCCTCAGTACTAACCCACAAATACTTGATATCTTAATAGACAATTGAGACACTCTTTATTCCAAAACTAATTATTAAATAATATCATATATTTTTTTGTTTGTGAAATAAAATAGTAAGTTAAAATCTTTAATAAGAGATCAAAATATATTTAAGGAAAGAATTGTAAATCAACTAATTAATTTAAACTATCCTATTATGTTAGATTATGGATGGTATAAAGATATTTATTTTTATCAACAATAACTCTCAGTGTAAATGAATATAATATTTTTGGATATGTTATAAAATAAAATTAAAAATATATGTTTCTCATTTAGAGAAATATTAAGTAGATTTTCAAAAAGTTAAAAATATATTATTTTACTTAAATAAATAAAAATTGAAACATAATGGTCAAAAGGGGCTATAGAAAGAGAGATGACATTTTTTTCTTTATGCAGATTTAATAAATAAATAAATAAAACTTTAGACATTAGTTGATCATTATCTCATTAAGCATTTAATGTTAGTAATAATTAGTAACAACATAACATTTTAATTATTCAACTTTAATGCTTACAAGCAAGAGTGATGCGTTTTTTGTTTACACATAGAAGAAAATAAATAAATATTTTAGGTTATATGGTTTGGGGTTAGGTTTTCATTGACATTGACCGTATATATAATTAGCTATTTACAATTTTCTTAGGTTTTTTAATAATTTCGATTACTTCAACCATCTTTTATTTACTTTTATATTTTGAAGCATGAGTTGTTTTATCAATTATGTTAATATACGTCTTAGATATGTGATTCTAAACTCACTTTTCACTGGATATTAGGTAATATCTCACTGCACTTTAACTAATGATTGAAGACACCAACCATTATCACAGAATTTAACCAGTATCAAATAAGATTTATGATTGCAAGAGATTTTCCACAATTGGAATAATCTCTAATTAGCTCAAGTTTAAATCCTTTTAACATTTGGAAAGTAAGACAGTATACACTTTTGAATAGGCCAGTCATAAAAATAAAAAATCTTTGCTATATTCTCTAAAGGTTTTATGTGAACCAAATATTTTGACACCTATCATAGAGCACGGTAAAACTCTTCCTCACGTCTTTTGTTTCTTGTTTGAAATCATAATTCGAACTTGGAACTGCACTGCGAGTTTGAGCAATTATTTTGGTGAAGACTCTTCGTTACAACAATCATTGATGGAAGTTGAAAGATACAAAAATAATGCTACCCAGATTCTAGAGTGGCGTGTTATGTTGTTGGCAAAAACTTGTTTTGTTAACAGACATTGAATGGTGGTGAAATTTCTTGGACTTAGAATTTAGGTAATCAATATTGTACAGCGATATTGGCTCATTGGATACTCTTCCAGCTACAGCAATTAATTTTCCTGTACAATATATGGCACAAATGAATATTAATTAAAAATAGAGTAAGATCAATCTCATGGAACAACACTTCAACAACATTACCCTTCTTTATCCATGTTCCTCCTATACCACTAGTCTAACCCTTTTGCTCTCCTTATGAAATTATTTTATTTAATTTTGTGTACAAAAACACTGTATGCATTTTTTACATGTTTCATAGCCTCATTATATACTACATTTTATATACACCTTTTACATCTTACGTTCTGTGAATTTGACATATTATTAAAAAAATAAAAATAAAAAACAGATAAACGGCTTACTAGATTAAAATGCTTCTTTCCGTTTGAATTCAAATTTTATAAAACTCATGTTTTTAAATTTATCTATATATATATATATATACCCCTTTAATTAAATATCAAAATCTGACCACAAACTTTTGCACATATAGGTGTCTTCATTTTTTATGAATTAAATTTCAAATATTTATAAGATAATATCTTGCTATTTAAAAACTTTTGGATATGAACAATTTTTAAATATTTGACATGCTTGCTCAATTCTAAATTAAATTTTATCAATTATGTAAATAAAATCTAATTTAAAGTAGTTTAGAAATTAAATTCAAATCTTTAGAAAATTTGAAAAGAGTATACATTGATAGTGTAAAAAAATTATACACTATCATCCAATTATAATTTATTATTTATAATAAATTATTGAGTTTAATAATAATTACTTTAAAAATTATAACATACGTTATGAGTAAATAATAATATAAAATAATTTTATACGCAGAATGCATGATAATTAAATTCATATTTTTAATCTATTGGAGGCTTTTAATGCTTTTCCTTAGTTTTCAAATGCCATATAATTAAGCGCATGACATGGATATTCAACAAACTTTTGTATATGAATATCTTATAACATTTAAGAAATTTATTGTAATATCTTATAACATTTAAGAAACTTGTGATATTTTTTTAATATCTTATAAAATTTTAAAAAATTGTTGCAATATCTTATAATATTAAGAAACCTTTGATTTTTTAATATATCTTATAACATTAAAAAAATTGTTGTAATATCTTATAATATTCACAAAAAAATCTTATAATAATTTTTTTGGATAAAATATTTTATAATATTCTAACATGATGGGTAATATATTCTAACATATAAGCATCAGGGTAATCCCTTTTATATATAATCTTTCCATTTTAAACTGAATTATATGTATTGTATTGTATATTTTACATTTGTGGTCTTGAACAACCCACCTTTTAATATCTTTCTTTGGACCTCCGCCTATAATAAATTCACTAGCCTTTATTACAAAAATTGATGGTTAGCAAGATAAAATTCATAAGATCTATATAATTTAGATAAAAACTAATAATTTGTTTGGATTAGATTCAATTTTTCAAAAATTAATATTAGAAGTATATTGAAAGTAAAAAAATAAATAATTATTTCTATTTTTTAACTTTTCACCATAATTTTAGATCCCAAAGTTAATTATGATAGCTATCCAAATACGCTACAAATAATTCAAATTTAAATTCTACCAAACCATTTAGTGGAGATTTTCTGTTGCCGCATGCAAAACCATATATCTTCTCAAATAAACTCCACATTTGTCAGTGTCCGCAAAAAATAATGCACATAAAAATGTGACCCCATAAATATGATGTCACGTCAATACGAGTGATGCGTATTATATCCAACACCTGAAATTATTTTAGCACCACATGCCACAGTTCAGTTGTCCCGAAAGGGAGTGTAGCATTGGTTTCATTTCATTATTCTTTATTCACCTTAATTTCTAAATATGTGAGGGTCATGTTCCTGGACTGAAGAAAACAAATTGTGGCCACAGATATGGGTGAGTTTCTCTAATTAAATAATGAGATAGCATACTTGAAAAGTAAAATATGATATTTTTGGTAGATGAAAATCAAACGTATTAATGGCCAACTACTTCATACTAACAATAACCTTCAACTACAAACAAGCCTTGAGAAAATCACGTTTGTGTGTGAACTCAAGGTCCACAAGCCATATGCTGTAAAGGGTAGCCTTAATTTGGTGGTGGGTATGCACGTACACGTGCCACATGTCAATGGTGTTCATTGTTCAAAGCCATGGACCATGCATGTCCCGTTTCATAATATGTAATTTTCCTCTCACCATATATAAATCCTGGAAAGAATTGGTAGTATTGAGCTCTTGTTTACCATACATTAATTTCCTAAGCAAAAATCGTAGATATTAGTTTGATGTCTTTGCTTATGTGAATAATCAGAGTCCAATTGTCAGGCTCAGTAGCTATTCCCCTTCATTGAAGGCTAGGCCTAAGGGAGAACTAATTAAACCTCTCGTATAGGTACATATTAGGTTATGTTCAAAATTTATATTTATTATTCTATAAGTAAATATTATTAGATTTAGTTTCATTTTTATTTTTTATTTTAATGATTTACAATTAATTTTTATGATTTTTCAGTTGTTCAAATTAAGTTCTTTATTCCAAATTTTCATCTAATACTTTAGAGAAAAGTAACAGATGTATAAATTTGCAACAGAAAAAAATATGTAAAGTAATTAAATAAAAAATGACTTTTTGTACATTTTTATTTTTATTTAAATATTTTATTTATTTATTTTTATAAATAAGTTACATGTCACATCTGTGCTATATTTATGTTAATTATTAGATGAGCTTTTGAAATAAAACTTTATCTTAACGATTGAAAAATTAAAAGAACTAGATGCAAAAGTAAAAATTTTGAGGTAAAAAATTACACTAAGCTAAAATATAAAAATTAAAAATATAATTATATATATATATACTAAATAATATCTATTCATTTAATATTATTAAAAAAATAAACATAAAATTTAAATACAATATTTCAAATTCAACATCACATTATTCATTCATGTCTTGTTGTAGTGTTAACCATATTGTAACTCCTTTGTTTCTAATTTGAAAAAGATTGTATCAATTAGTCATTATTATAAACAAAGTTAAATATTGAACCATAGAGAGTATAGGACTTAAAGTCTAATTCTGATTGGTCCAACTAATGATTTATTTTTTTTTCTTTTTAGTTATTTGTGGTTTTCTTATAAGAGGATTGACATTAATTATGCCAAACACATGGGATGGAAGGATAATTAAGATATCAACAATGATTACTCATGGGATTAAATGTTTTGTTATACTTATTCTTTATTAATTCAATCCATACTAGACTTAGGATTGGCCCAATAGCCTATTTGAGCCATGTTGGATACAAAATCAACCTAAGAGGCAAGGACAATTCATAATCCCTTAATCTTATGTTTGAAAGGTGAAGAGTACAAAGATTTTCAAAGAGACCCTTCTCTTCACTTGTCTTAAATCTCCCTAAGAACTTATGATAGTCCATAACCCCTAACCTTAAGTATAAAAGGCAAACAAAAAAAAAAAAAATGCTCATTTGAGTTTCAAGAAGCCTTAAGTAAAAATCCCACGAAGACCTTCATATGATGGACTTATGTTTATGTCTTATCTCTTTGGATTGAGACTCCTTTGGTTGAAGTTGCATTGAGATAAGGCGTTTTGGGTTTAAGGATATTTGATAATGAAACGTGACAATTCTCTATGTTGATAAGGTTATGTTTTAGAGTTGTAAATTAATTTAGTATATTATACTTATAAATGATGTTTGAGTGAATCACATTAAGGTTATGTCCTTCAATGTATTTCTGAATAACTAGTAATTGATCACACCATCTCCTCTATTTTTTATTTTTCTTATAAAATATACTTAGTATATTAGACTTTTGATTAAGTAGGTTAAACCTATGGTTGATGATAATCAAAGTGGTTATACTAATCTAATACATTGTATTTTAGGATAACTTTGTTGTTTGATAAAGATGTTATATATTTTTTTTTCTTAAGTCTTAATTGTCCAACCTTTTATTAGGGTGATGATTGTGCTTAGGTATTTATTTACTTGGTTGCCAAGGTGTTAATTGGACAACCTCTAGTTGGAGTATAACTACACTTAGGTCTTTGCTCAGTTAGTTATCTAATTCTTAATTTGTTAAACTTTTATTATGGTAAGGATTATGTCTAAGTCATTTCTTGGTTTGGTTTCCTAGGCCTTTATTGATGGACTTGTTATTGGAGAAAACACTACACCTAAGTTTTTGTTTGTTTGGTTATTTAGGTCTTAACTGACCGACCTTCTATTGGAGTAAGGATCACACCCTAGTATTTTCTTGATCAATTTCCTATATCTTAATTGTGTAACCTTTTGTTATAATAGGTATGTGCCTAAGTTTTTGTTTGGTTTAATTGCCTAGGTCTTAATTGGTCAACCTTTTATTGGAGTGAAGACCACACTTATGTTTTTTCTTTGTTGCATATATCTTAATTGGGGCCTCTAATATAAGGATCACTCTTTACTCTTTACTTAATTTCCTAGGTCTTAATCGATTGATCTTTTGTTGAAGTGAAGACCACTCTTGAATATTTGCTTGATTGTGCTTCTATTGGAGTAAGGATCTCACCTAAGTCTTTGCTTAGTTTCTTAGGTCTTAATTTTCCAACCTCTTGTTGGAGTGAGGACCACACTAAAGTTTTTGTTCGCTTAGTTTCCTAGTTCTTAATTGGCCAATGTCCTACTAGAGTAAGGATAATGCCTAGGTCTTATTTTTCTTAGTGTCTTTGATACGCATCATCATTGTATTTGGTCTTCAAGTGAACTTGGTTCATCATAAGTGAAGAAAATCACATGGAAATATGAATGCGAAATAAATTTTAATTAGCTTGAATAAAACTTGAGATTAACTATAATAAAATTGAACTATAATGTCTTCTTTGAATTTCAAGTTGTCTTAATAGCAAACCCTTTGCCACTTGTTGGCCAAATTTTACAATGTCAATTGTCCCATCTTCTAAGGGATACTTCATATATAAATATGGCGTATAAACCACTACTCCCAAATCATTTAATATTGTTCTACCAAGTATGGAGTTATACGATGAGGAGGGGTACTAATTACCATGTGCTTTATATAAATGACTTTGAGAGATTTGCCTACGCCAAATATTGTTCAAAGATGAATGTGATGAAGATCAAACTTCAAATGATCGAATCAAAATAGTTTGGAAATCAATTCCAAGAATTTCCATTGATGAAACTCAAGAAATTTTAAAAGGAAAAGTGGAATAGAAGAAGATGTGAAGAACAATACCACAATATAGATTGATTGATAAGGTGGAGGAGGATTTGCCATAAAGGATTTACAATTCTTAATAAGAGTCAAAGGTTACAATAAAAAATCAAGAGAAACTCCAAGCACTCAGTTAAGTAAATGCTTAATTTTATTTAAAATGATTCAAAGTTGTTTACAAGAGTTAATGAAATACTACTTATACTCTATTAGACCTAGTCTAAGTGTTTGGAACGTCATTAAATATTAACTAAGGCCTAAGTAGCCCCAAAACAAAAAAATCGCATAATAGACGAACAAAACGACATAATTCGAAAATGTGTGCCATTTGAGCTTGCTAAGTGAGTAGTTGGACTGGCTAAATAAAAATTGAATTTTAGCTTAGCAAGCTTGAATGCTAGCTTAGCGAGTTGTCAACATGCTCTGTTCTGCCAAATCTGCTGTGCAAGTAAGGGGGAATACTCAATTAGGAATCTTTTTTATTATTATTAATTTTGGTTGTATGTTGGTATCTTGCACGCAGGTCAGTAGTGTCTTGGTGTAGAGCACACCATGGCATTGAGTTTCATAGTTTCATAGAACGAACTATCTAAAGCTTAATTGTTTTTTTCATGACTTTGTCTTGGCATATACATGTTTTTGGAGGGCTATGAAAAAAAAAGAGATCTAGACTATTTTGGAGGATGAAAAGAGATATTAAGGGAAAGTTTGAAAAGGCAACGAATGAGGATTCTTTTGATCGTGACCAAGGAATTTCTCTGTTTCTCCCCTATTCTTCTCTTCTTGTAATGGACTTTATAGATTTCTGGACCAGGCCCAATGCATCCCTTGTAACTGTGACGTAGTTAATTTCTTTACTTTGATTTAAGCTTCCTTTAATAGTTTAGTCAATAATTTTAAGCTTAATGCTTGATATGAAGTATCTATCCATACCTTATTTTGTTGAACCTCAGATTGGAAAATGAATTGTTGGTTATTATTTCTTGAGTTATCAGCCATGTCTTGTGATATTCTAGGAATAAAAATTATTAGATGTGTAGCCTTGAAAGTTTGTGAACTTTAATCCTATTTTCACATTAATCAAATTAGAGATTAATCATTTTTGTGGGAATAGAGGATTCACGTACCAAGGAATTTGGTGTGAGTTAACTCCGGTAAATTTGACTTTAAATCCTTATTCAGACTTGCTTGAATTAGGTATAATAATTGGTGAAATTTATGCTCTGACAATCCTTGTCTTTGAATATGTTCTACGTTTTGATAAAAAGTTGTTGTGTTTTAAAGCTTTTGTTTCTCTTAATAAGTTTTTTTTGGTATAGAGCTTCTCTTATAAGTTTTTAATTTAAATTTCCTACTCAATCTTTCAATCCAAATAGTGCCCGATTAGTTTGATTCAGCGAAATAATGTTTTAAATTTTTCCGTGGGATGATATTGGACTTTTACTATATTACTTATCAAGCTCAATACACTTGTCATAGGTGTTCTCAGTATTCACAAAAAGAATGCAAGGACAATCTCTATTGTTAATTTCATTTTTCATATATTAAAAAGCTAATAAAATACAAATTTCATAAAAAATTGAGCCATTGAATTAGGAATGCAGAACCAATCATATGGCTAACTACAGGGAATCCTAGTCCAATTTAAAAGGACTGGTTAGTGTGACTTGACTCAATCAGCCAAACGGTCCAGTTTAAAATGGAATAAATCAAACTGGCCATATTAGGTTTTTCAAAATACTAATAATGAGGCTAAGAAATATATTAAAAGCATTTTTTTCTTGTTAATGTCAAAGTTCAGAAATAATTAGTTGAAAGCAATTACGTATTTTCTTTTCTCTTTAGTTAGTATAAATTTCACCAAATAACTGAGATCAGTTCAAATTGTTTACATGATTCTAAATTGTGATTGTGATGAATTGAAAAATCATTACATTGTAAAAAAAAAAAAATGTGACTAATGCGACTACAATTACAATTGCATACAATTTAAAACCATGGTTCAAGTGTTTGCCTTTTCTTCCTCATTCAGCTATATATGCAACTGAGATCATTCCCATGTTTTTGTTCCAAATACATGAACTTTTCTTTGGCTTTGATATTATGTTAAAAAGAAAAGAAGCGTGGCATCAAAAGCAAAGAATAACAGTTGGTAGCAAAATGAAGATCATGGGTCAAAAACCAATAATCACTGCCAGGCCTAATTTGTTTTGTTATTCAAGCTTTGAAACAAGTGAAATGATCAAATTATATGCCAAGGAAATGCAAAAAGATTTGTCACGATGGTAGAAATAAAATTCATTTGAACCCAATAGAGGGATATAATACAAAATTTGATTGATTGCCAACAATGTCATGTCAATCTGATTATACCCACTATAGCTGTATACATGCCATTCTTATTCAGTTGGAAACACAATCCTAGCATTTATTTCTTTTCTCTTTGGCATCTGCTCTCACTGAAATTAAAAACCAACTATAACACTCCTTGGTTTAGGAAAAGTACCTTACTACGCCATCCTTATTGTTGACCCAAATACCAATAATCTTTTTTGACATGGGAACTTTTGAAGAATTGTTAAACATGATATTTAGGGTCTTTCATAGACTTGTTATTAATTTAGATAATACTAGTGTATCATCTTCACTGCACTGTACAAGGTTGAAATGGCACACATCTGTTTTAAGTCGACTAGATTAAAAAAGTTAAAAAAACTAAGTAGGTTTATATGAATTATTTTATAATTTTTAGATAGGTTTTAAATTAATCTTTTTAATTAAGTATTTAATTATATTTTTTTAAGTATCTATGACTTTTAAAATCTTAATAAATTATTAGTGTTGATTTGCCTTCTAAATTTTTTTTTTGTAGAACAAACACCCTTAAACTAATAATTAGAAGTTAATATTTTTTAAGAAACAAAAATTATTAAAGTGAATTTTGGTTTTTTAATATTTTTTCTATATATGTTAAAATATCCAACTTCATCAATATTCTTAAAGGAATTACTTATTTATTAATTATATTAAAATACTTAAAAATTTTGTAAAAGAAATTACGTGAACTAACTTTTATACATGTTTTTAGAAGTAACTTAAATGTTTATATTATTTTGTGTTTGAAATTACTACATTTAATATGAAAGCTTTTGAAGAAAATTGCATACGAAAGATGTCACCTAATAAATAGAAAATTAATACTCTCTATTTACGTGAATTAAAAGAAATGAATTGAATATCTTATACACTGGATATAAATGTTATAAGATAATAAAGAAAATTTTCTATAAAAAATATACTAAATTGTCAATAATTTTCAATTCTTTCAAAAAATAAATATTTATAGTTAAAAAAATTTCAATTGATAGTATAAAAGTTAACCAACAAATTAGTTACGAAAAAATTGTATAAAAAGATAAGGTATTTTTTATAAAAAAAATCTATTCATAAAAATTATTTTACTGTAATTTTTATTTAAAATGAATTGCTAAGTATAATTTTATTTTAAAGTATCTAGATTAAATTGCATTTATCACACTGAAAATATGAGCATGTTGATTGAACATAATAATCATATTTTAATTATTTTGAAATCAAATATTTATATTGAATAAAATTATTTGAAAAACAATACTACATTGTAGAAATAAAAAAAAATTATATTTAAAAATTTTAGGAATAAAAATTTCACATAAAAATATCATTATATTTAACAATACAATTGGGTTTGTATTCTTTAGAATATATATTTTTAACACATTAGTTTATAAAATTTATAAATGGTTTTTCTCTTAAAAAATAAATTGTGAAAAGTTGGAGTTAATATGGATTATGCTTAACTAAATTATTATTTTATTTGATACTATTAATTGACGATTTAATTTAAAGAGATTTAAAGATTCTTATAGTTGAGTTCATGATATAAATTTTCAGTATGTGATTGATGATTTTATTATTATTATTATTAAAAATATATTATAACATGAATAACATTTAATTATTTTTAACACTAAATTCGTATGCATCACTACTAAATGAAAAACGTGCATATATACACTATTAGTATTGATAATATTATTAATATTATTACTAATATATTTAGTATATAATAGTATATTAATAGGTTAATAATAATACATTTATTGAATGAAAATGTAAATATGTTCGAAGAAGGTTGATTAAAAATATATTATTTAAACATTGAGCATCTAATTTGTATATTTTAGTCAATAAAATGTATATTTATATTATATATTTTTAACTAATCTTTTTCTTTTTTATTTATATCATATATAATATATTTCTATTTTTGTAAAAGTATACTAATATATACTAATTTATATTTATTAAATTATTATTTTATGTTAAATATAGAAATAATATCATCGATCAATATTATTAATATTAATTTATCAAAAATATTATTAATACTAATAATATAGATAGATAGATCTTTTTACTTAGTATTAGTAAATATGTGTTTTTAAATATATAAATAAAAATTATAATATATATTTTAACTTATTAGAGATAGTATCATAAATACTATTGCGGTTGTTGTCTAAATATTAAAATTAGATTTTTATCTTAATAAGTTGCAAGATAAAATATTTTATTAATTATCATCACGTATTATTGAAATTAAATTTTCAATTTAATTGAATAACAACACCAACCCACAATACTACACTTAAGTTTTATCCTTGATAAAAGTGCATTTGGAATTACGTCTTGCACTACCTACTTTTCAACACTTTTCTTTCCTTTTTTTTTTTTTTTTAAATATCCCAAATAAACCCTATTATTGAAATTTAATATATTTTATATTCCAAAATTCCAATTCGGAAAGTCTATTTGTACATTTCCAGAATTATAATTTCAGAAGCTTATTTGTATATTTCTTGAATGATGGTTTTATGAAATTTATTTGTTACACATTACGAAGCTATACAAATAGACTTCCGAAATTTTATTTTCTGGATGTTTAACACATAGGCTTATGGATTTACAAATATACATATAAAATTCTACAACTATACAAATAAACTTCCAAAATTTATTTCCGGATTGTGTAATAAATAGACTTCCGAAAATTTAACCGAATATTCTAAAACAAATAGACTTCTAAAAGTTTAATTTCAGAAGCAAATTTATTTTTTTACATAATTTAAGAAGAGAAACCAATAGAGAAAAAAAACTTAGATATTAGAAGTATTTTTATTTTTGGAATAGTAATAAAAATGGATGATATGTTTAAAAAAAAAAAATGGGTGGTGCCAATTTAGGGGCTGTTGTCTTTCTAGGAGTGTTGTAACTACCTTAATCTTTTGATATTAATATGTTAAAGTCAAGGGTTAAATATTTGATAATACAACTTTCTTATTATTTTAATCATGTAAAAACTTAATTCATTTTTAATTATTATACTTAATAAAGATAATGTAATTTTAGTCTTTTATCAAAAATTAAATTACACAATCTATTTATAATATATAAATTTTAAGACACACAACCATACGCTGCTATATCAGCATATTCACTTTTATGTAATTTTTTTTTATATTTATATTTTTTACTTCATTTTTTTACGCTCTATTTACTTCTTCTTGCATTTTTTATTTTTGACCAAAATCCACATATCCAATTTTTTATTCCTTTAATTTTTCTGTTTCTTTTCTCCTGTGTAGAGTCAGAGGAGTATTGTTCTTTCATTATTAAATTAAGTTTTAACGTTTCAACAATCAATTATTCTTTCTTCCTTTTTTCACTCTCAATTTTTTTTTTCCTCATACAGAATTACAAATGAGAAAAGGATTGATCTTCCGTTGTGAAATTGAGTTGAGTCGTAGTTATATACATTAATCATTGTATTAATGATTGTATTAATTCGTAAATACAGATTAAAATTATTAGACAGTTGTAAAAAATTAATAAATACTTTATTAACTATAACCGACAAAAAGTAACTTTTTGGCCAAAATTTTAATGTTGCTTTAATTAGTATTGAGTAATTGATAATTTGAAATTACATTTAATTAGTAATTTTATATATTAATGATTGTATTGATTTGTAGTTAATAGACTAAAATTAAGAAACAAATAGAAAAAATCAATAGATATTGTGTAGTTATTATTAATTTTGAGCTAAAAAAATAAACTTTTGTTGGCAAAAACTCTAATATTGCTCTAATTGGTATTTACATTGACAGGGAATACCGTATCAAATCTTTAACAATAATACAATAAAAAACTTGGTTGGATTATAATATAGGAAATTAATTTAGGCAATATGTAGATGTGATACCATGCATGTAGCTGAGGTAGTGTTTTATGCAATGGTGGGTTAAAATATAATATTGGGACAATTTAGTATAGATGTGATGCTCTTGTAGATTCCTTGGGGATTGTTATGGATTGACACATTTCATGCTTACATTTGACCCAAACCTCACACTTCATGTGCAATGTTTGATTTTTAATAATAATGCATATTTTGTTTACAAAGATAATAATTTGAAATTGAAATTAAATGTTTATATATTAATGATTATATTAATTTGTAATTAATTCAGAGATTGAACTTGATTAAATTGTCAATTATAGAAAAATAATAAATGGAATAATAATTAATATTAATTATAAACAAAAAATAATTTTTTTTATCAAAACCTAAAAGTATAATCCTACACGTCAATTGAATTTATGGACAAAGTGTTATATATTTGAAAATAAGAGAACACTTATAGGTCATACATATTTTTATCAGTTTTCCAATTTGATAAAATATTAACATAAAGTGCCTTATAATTTTCTTGAAAAGAGACCCCTTATTTCATTCACTTAAATTTATTTATTTGTCTTTATCCTTCACTATGGACCTCCTTTGGACTTTTAATTCAATTCACTCTTTTATTTTCATATTCAAATAAAAAAAAAGAAATAGCATAAAATTGTAATTGGATGATTTAAAATAAAATATGAAAGATTTCGGTATAATTAAGGTTAATATAATACAATGACTTTGAACTATATTTTGTTTCAGATTGTAATACAATGGTTTGTTTGTTTTTTTTTTTTTATGTATTTTTTGTGGTACTGTTTATTTATTCCTAGTCATTTTATTTTGATTTTAATTTCACTCTAGCATTCTAACCCTTTATTACTTAAAGTAATAAATATCAATGAAAAAAGTTTCTCTCTAACATTTTAATGGTCAATTTTATAGTTTTAAATATGTTAAAACTGTCACAAATTAAAAATAAAATTAAAAAATAATAAATATAATTTTAATTATCACTTATGTAAATTAATAAATATAAAAAGAAAATAATAAATTGTTGATTTCAGTTTTCAATTTTTATCCTTTTGATTAGCTAATTAATTTTAAATTCAAATATTTTGTTATTTTAAATATTTTAATTTCAATTTTTTTATTAAATTTCTTTCATGATATCTTCTTTTTGTATCTCTTTTGCTTTTCTCTACAAGTTCTCTTTAAACTTGAGGTATTGATTGTTTCTTCTCTTTCTTTTTGTGGTGAGTTTTTTTTCTTCTAATTCTTCTATCTTTTTATTTTATTTTATTTTTTTATCTATAACATTGCAAACGAAAATAATAAACATATGTGAACAACAAAGGAAAATTTAAAAATAATAGAAGACATGGATGAAATATGATAACTAACTAGAGTATGTTAATTATAATTAAAAAGATTTTGAAGGTTGTCTCTAAAAATTATTGAAGTAAACAAGGTACAAACACATGATGTAATCCATTTTTCTCTAATATTTTCCTTTTTATTATATTTTTTATTATACTTTATTTGTTATTTTTTCTTTTGACGTTTACATTTTAATATACAGTTGTAAGTGGTGGGACTAAAGGGTGATCTTATCTTTGAAAAGGAAAAAAAGTAACAATTTATTGCCCCTTGATTATATATGAAATAATCTTTTCAAAAAAATATTTTTGTGATTAAAAACTTATTTAATATTATAAAAATTTAAAAAAATTATTTAATATTATAAAAATTTAAAAAATTTATTTTAATATTTTATTTTATAATATT
>JAMLFT010006017.1:0-16683 GCA_026544285.1 Pachyrhizus erosus
ATATATTATGTGTGTAAAAATAGGTTTTAGTAAAACAGAAAAGTAGTTGAGAGGAAAAATTCTTGTTAAATTAGTAAGCACAATGCTTTTATGAGTTGCTTAAAGTGAAGTAATATTGTTTAAATTTTTTTCTTTTGAAATAATTGATTTGAAAATATGTTGCTTAAGTAAATTATTTAAATAAACAACATTGTTTAATTAATTTATATAAAAAAATTATTTTTTTATGCATAAAATTGAATTTAAACACTCATTTTAACAAGTCTAATATTAAAATGATTTTTTTATAAAGTATTTAAATCTATATAAAATGATAAATTCTGTAAAATTAAAATAAATAATTTATTTAAGCAGTCATATATTATAAATATCTTTAATCAGATTCTATAATAGAAATTAGTTATCAATAAAGTCAATAAATATTACATATCTATAACATGATAATTTAAATAAATTTTAATATAATTTTTTCTAAAAGGTAAACGTGAACCCAAATAATCTAAGGAAGTATTTGGTAGGAGATTATTTTAAAATTTTAAAAATCTTAAATTAAAAAGGTTATATTCCATGTTTGGTATGCATGTATTTTAAAAATCATTTTTAAAAATAATTTTTTAATTGAATTTTCTGCTCAAATGGTTAGAAACTAACTTTCTTGATTTAAAGTTTATTTTTTTAATGATAAAATATTGTATTATACTTATTATATTATTTAATGTGACAAATGATTAAAATTTTTAATAAAAATACTACGTTTCTTTTTATAAATATAAATATTTATAGAAGATTTATGGTCAATTAAAGAAATTTTAATTTTTTTTAATAATTATGATTTTTAAAATTTATATTTTCTAAAAATAATAATTTTTTAGTATAATTTTTTGTATACTAAACGTCCTAATATTATAGTCAATTTTTATCTTTTTTTTTTTTTGTCTTGAAATACATGTGAAACACGTGCAAAGCTGCAGCTTTTCATTTTTTTTCCCAAGCAAATAAACTGCAACGGTTTTAATTGTAACCAAGTTAATAACTTTTTTCTATACATATGTTTTGACTTATTAGACTGAAAGACATCAATCCAATGTGTTATGCATATCATGTATATGTTAAATATCTGTAGTGAAACAGATCATGGTTGCTATATATAGCCTCTGATTTCTTTCAAAAAAAGAAGAAAAAAACATATATAGCCTCTGATTGAATGAGCAGTTTAATTAAAGACTTATTAAATGAAAATTTATAATGTAAGTATTTATCTATAAATTGTTTTTATAGTTAAAGAAAAATTAAATTAAATTAATTTATACAATTTGTAAGTTGTTTTTATAAATTATCTTGAAAAACTTACTAAACTAAAGTGAAAACAACAATTCTAAACCTATCATAATTCTATTTATGTCATAAAATAATCTAAATAAATTATAAATAAACTGTTTCAAATATACTCATAATATTGTAGATTACTGATCACAATTATCACAAACAAATTTACTATGCTATAGCACTATGCCTTAAAAGTGTAAAAAAAAATAAAAATTCTAAGAAACAACATAGGTTGCCAAAGGCAATATTATGATTAGTTTGGGCAAGGTAGATATGTGATTGGAAGATTCAAAGAACTTAGTGGGTATTACCGTATTAGGATTTAATTATTTTTAAAAATTATTTTAATAATTAATTGTAAATATAATCGATTATATGAAATAAGTTTTGTGTTTGAATGTTAAGTGAGAAGTGACTTTAAAATAACTTATTTCATTTAAATTACTTAAAAAATAATTTTATAGTAAATGTACAAAAAAAAAAAAAAAGTTAAACGAAGTATTTGCTTAATTATGAAGAATTTACAAAAGAAGATCACATGTTTCGGCAACCAATTATGAAGTTCTTATAAAAAGTTTGTGGGGGTTTATAGTTGCAAGCCGCATTACATCATTCTCTTGAAAGATTGATGAGTCAAAATCACATTAAATTTGGGTTAGACTCACAAGTTGCAATTCCTCTCACACAGCTGTTACATGATCCTGTTTGCTTAAGGGTTTTTTAACTTATATGGGAGGTTTTATTTTTCTATTTTAAACTTTCATTAAAAAAAAAAAACCCTGATAAATTATGTTACAAAGTATTTTAATGTAAATTAATGCTATAGAAACATGCAATGCCTTGTGTGGCAACGATGGAGTTGTAGTTGAACAACCACAAAAAGTTCATCAAACTCCCAAGTCCAGGGTTGTTGATCAGTTCTCTTATGTAGAATGTGGAATCTATAATCTAAGCCTTCTTCAGAAACTTCTCTTGGAAATACGGGTGACAAAATAATCTATTTGTCTACCATTCATTTATGTAAAATCCAAACCAATCTATTTGTTTTTTTTTTTTTAAAAGTTGGATCTGATTAGATGGATGATATGATTAAATGGAAGAATAATAATCTATCCTTTCTTCTTTTCAAATTCAATGAACTGTCTAATTAACACGTTATATCAAAATTATTTATCAAGGACGTGCTGGTGGTTTGGGGTGCGAGAAACAAGCTTCAAAGTTGTACGTGGAATTGTTCCCCCTCGTTTGCTTCAGAGGCTGCACGAAATGACCTGTGTAATTTAGTGTAGTTTGTTTTCCGTTTGTTTTTATTCCTACATTACAAAAAAAAAATAAAAAATTGATCCATAATTTTTTCCCATTTTTCTTTTTTTTAAAATTTATTTGATAGTTTTAGAATAGATTCTTATATATTAATTTTATGATTTATTCAAAGTAGTTTAAATTTAAAAAAGTAAGATTTTGTTTTTATAAATTATCTTAAAAAATAAATAATCATTTTGTAAAGTGAAATAAACTAAACAAAAAAAGGTTTTAAAACTTATTGAGGTTTTGGGATTTTCATGAGTTCGAGTTAAAGTTCGAATTCATATTTGTAGTTAGAGGTTTGGGATGGGAGAGAGAGCGCTACTACGAAGAGCGACGCCATTAGAGGGGTTGCGAGGGTGATGGCAGCCTATGAGAGAGGGGCATGGAGAGGATTGGTAGAGAGAGTGAATTTGGAGGGAGGAGGGAGCGTCGCATAGAGCAAAAGCCAAGACATTTACTAAGAATGAAAAAGATGGGTTTCTAACTCTCTTTTTTTATTTTTTAATGTGTGGTGATTTTAAACTGTTAAAATTTATATTTTAAAATTTAAATTAAAAATGATTTTTTATGATAAAAATGACTACAAAATACAAATATGATATTTTCCGTTTATGTGGAAGGTGATTAAAGAGAATAAATTTTAAAATTTAGAACTAAAAAAGTAAATTTATATTTAGAAGACTAAATAAAAAATACTTCCAGATTGAGGGATTAAAACAATGATTAAGCTTATTTTATTAATGAATCATAAACGGTTAACTTTAATAATTTATTTTAATTCATTCATTATAATTTGAATAAAATGTTATTCAATCCATCCATTTGATAGGCCTATTTTAAAACATTATCTAACTTTTCAATAATGTAATTTCACCTTAGGATTACATGCACATGCAATTAGTAGAGGGGCAGGGAAGGCAAATGCATTTTATTATGGCTAAACAAACGAAGTGTTAGATGAATTATAATTATTTGTAATTTTTATAGGATTTTTTTGGTACGAAAAATTGAAATAAAAGGTTCAAAAACAATTTTAAAACTTACAGAATTTATGAAAAATAATGCAATGATCCATGATAAAATGTTGAAAAAAAGAAACAATAAAAAAAAAACTTTGAATAAGATTGATCGACTTATTATGAAAATTTTTGTCAATTTTATCAGGAATTTGCAACAAAAATGTCTTCACATAATTTTAATAAGATCTTTTTCATCATTAAATAGGCTGAATCTTTGAGACTTTTTCATCTTAAGTGCTTCAAGGTGTATCATAAAAGTATGTTTATTGTTTCAATAAGTGTTATGACCTTAAGCATCATAACAAAGTTCTGTCGTCTTGACTTTTTTAGTCTTGGAGGATGGAGCTTGTATAAACATTTAATTATTTGCCTTTGTGAACCAAAGGATGGAAGACCTTGTCCTTATATTCATAAATAAATTGAATAACAATATGAGGTTAAGGAATCACCATTCTTTTATGTGAATGATAAGTTTCTTTTAGCAATTTCATTCATTTTCTTATGTAATTTCTTTTAACAAATGATAAGTTTTCATAACATTCCTAAATTTTGAAATATCCTAATCACTTCTCAAAATTGATGATAAATGGATCCATGAGTTGTGAAAGTTTCGGTTGTTTTGTCATAGCTTAGGTTAAAAAACCTTAAGTTTTCCCTACATTTGTTTGACTATCAAATTGTATGCTTTAGATTGTAGGTTAGTGCTACAAACCTTTGTGAAAATTATTTGAGGTTATATATATCATCACTCTTTTGCTTTATTTTTTTTCTTCTATTTTTATTTCTTGTACGTGTATGCGTAACATGAAGTTATTGCCAACAAAAGTAGAGATGATGGAACTAATGAGAAATGGTGAGACTAGAAGAATTCATAAGAAGTCCACATCATAAAGGAAGTATCTCAAAACACCCTTAAAAACTATAGTAAAATTTTTTACTACTTTGAAATTTGTGAAATAATTTAAAATTTTGACAATTTAAAACAACCCTTAATTATATAAAGCATTATTTCTCGTCTTTTTAACTTTTACATAAAGCCACGTTACTTGAAGTTTTTTAAAAAAAGTGTATCCTTGTTAACTCATCAATAATTTTAAAGCATCTAATAATACAACTAATCTTAATAAAATCTGATATCATAAAAATGTCATAACTTAGTAAATCTCTAAATCAGGATAAAGTTTATTTTGTATATCATCTATGATTGCATGATAAACAAATATTAAGAAAATAATGTTCTTAAAGAAATAAATTAATTAATAAAATATTAAGTTTTCAATATCATTGAAACATAACAAATTCTCATATGAACATTCTCATTTTCATCATTAAATTGTTGTGCCTCATTCACATAAATACATATTAGTATTTTTTATATTCAAGATGTAATACATCTGAGTCACCTCTCATAAAATAATACAAAATAAAATAACAACCTAATCTACCTTCTTTTAAATAATAAAAGATGAACACTCAAAGCACTCACTCAATTAAATATAACTGAAATCTAATTGTTATATTTTCACAAAAACTCGTAAAACATGCTTATAGAATCTCCATTTGCTCTGACTATCTCATCCATATCATTAGCACTTGTAGTAGTCATATTATTCCCTTGTTGTTTGTTGTATCGAAAAACCAGTTTCCATTTAAATAAAATAAAATAAAATACATGGGTGAGTCTTCTACATCATTAAGATTAACAAACAAGACCTTTGTTTGCTTAAAAAAGTGTTTGCTCAAAAGTAACTTTATGTTATCATCCTATTCAACTAATAAGAAACAAAGGATAATATGTTATTTATAGAATATTTACAAAGTTATAATTAATGCTCTAAAGAAAAAATAAATGAAGTCAAGTTGTTTTTCGTATGTTCTTTTATGTGTTAATTCTTTGTAGCTTGTATATTCCTTTGGCTTTTATAGCATAACTTAACAAACTTGTTTAAAGCTTTTCCATCCTTTAGAAAATGAATATTTGAATCATTTATTGATACATATTAAATGAATTTACTATTATGACATATCCATTATGATAAAGTATTTTATTATGTAGTAGTGAAAGTTATCTATGTTATATGTTATTACTTTTTTGAATTGTTTTATGACTTTAATTTTCTATTTTTGAAGTTTTTCAAATGTATGAAGTAAGAAGAGTCTCACTTTTGTTTCTTTTGATAATTATGAAGCTTTAATATTGTTATATACATTATTTAGCATATATTTTAAATTATGCTTCTTAAGATCTTATGGTTTACTTATTAAATGAATCCTCTTAGATAGTTTTTTCATATCTAAATAATATTATTCTTATCAAGATGGTCCAATCCTATGCTTTATTTTTTTTTAATTAAAATTAAGGCTTAGATCGTCTTCTATTTAATAAGAACATTTGTTTCACATATTAATGCTTCTTTTCACACTAATTTTTTATTATTTAGATTAAATTATATAAGTTATTGTTCAAAATAAATTCTCATATTGTGATTTGGTACAAAATAAAGCAACTAAAATAAAGAAGTTTTGATGTAATCAATTGAAAATAAGTAACTTAAATCAATCTATGACAAAGACAAAAAAGTACACATGTTATTAAATTACAAAAAAAAATAAGTTCCTATATAAATGTTTAAGCAAAATATTAAATAACTTATCCAATAGGTATGCATCAAGTTGGATCAATATGACATGTGAATGACTACTTTGTGATATGATGACTTCTTTGATAACATTAGATATTTTATGAGGTTAAAATTCAACTACTTTAACATTTTCCAAAATTGCATTCAAGTTGAAAACTTTACCTTCTTATATAGATAATAAATTAATATTTAATGAATTTATTGCATGATTTCCAAGGGAAAAAATAGAAAAAAAAAGAATAAAACTTTAAAAAAATCATAAAAATTAACATTGATTTATTTATAGTTGTTTTCTTTTGTAAATATGTTTTTCATAAGGAATTTTCCTATTTTTCTTTTAAGAAAATCAAGTAAAACACTTACAAATAAATGAAATATGCGAAACATTTGGATGACTTCTCACTCCCAGTTTAAGGAAGGAAAGTTGTCTTGTTAGAGACATAAGGTTGCATGTTGTGTTCAAGCTTCTATGCAAGATTTAATGTTAGGAATTGTTGATTTTGATTGGAATACAAGTGTTGGAGATGGTAGAGAAAAATCCACATTATGATCAATGTTAAGTTGTAATGTTTTCACTAGACACCCAACATTGAAGGCATTAGTTGGCCTTGAATTTTGGGATCTTTCCATATAATTTTTTGTTAAAATTCAACGCAGCTAAAATATTTATGTCATATAATTGATTTTATTATGCATTTAGACCTATTCTAACTATTATAAAATCGTTTTGCAAGGCTTATTACTCAAAATTTGTTGGGAGATGACTTTTTACTAAGCTTATTTTTTCTTTGAAATTCTCCCTTTTCACTATTGAGGAAACAACTCTTGAAATAAAAGCTTAAAGAATTAATATCATCATCTTTAACTTTCTTATTTGTTATTTCATCATGTTTTGTTGAATTAACCTTTTCGAATTCTTATGTGTTTGAATCTTTTTTCTAATTCAACGTAAGTTTTTATGATTTAAAATTATCTTATGATTGAGAGTATAATATTTTAATCATTTTAATCTCACAATAAATAATAAATCCAAATAGTGTTCTAAAAGTAAAAATCATACATATTTTTTCATATATTTCTATATTTTATTCAAAAATTTTGTAAATAAAAAATATTAAATGAGTTTTATATTCTTAAATAACTCTATTCACCTTAACTTAAATTAAATAAATAACTTAATTCACACTATCATATTTGAGTCTTAAAAATAAAAATAAAACATACACATAAAAAAAATTTACTCTCTTAAATGGTTTACCCATCTCGCATGATATAATTAATTTTTTTTAAGGACTTGATCTTTTCTTAATAATCCCTGTTAAGATATTTTATTATTATTTTCCCTGATGACTAATAGTATATATCCATAGCCTTTTGCTTGCAATCACACTTGGAAATAAATAATGGCGAATTGTTTTCTCATTTATAAATTTGAACTTTTCCTTCTTTATGTCAGTACAAAACACGCCCTGCTTTTTACTTCCAAGTTTTATTGGTTGCATATATGTCCTCAAATGAATAAATATGTAGAATCACAGAAAGAAGTTTTGAATAACAGACTACGAAAAGACAAGAAACAAGGAAAATATAAACTAGTGGGTCCTTATATTAATCACGGGAATACCAATTATGTCTTTCTCTTAGATAAATTTTTATTAAATAAATACTTAATTAAATTACTTATTCAAACACATCTTAAATAACTTAGTTAAATTGAATGTTCTTCTTTTAAAATTTGATTTATCAACCTCTTATTTATCGAGTATACAGGTTTCCTCACATGATGGCTTCTAACGGAATGCTAACAAACGTATTTTTCAACACACTTTTTTCAAGTCTCTATTAAATTTATGCAAGGACTTAAATTTGTAAAATGTGTTATTACATATATGACCAGACGAATATAAATGGAGATGATACTTTCAAACTAATTGGCTAAACTCAACATTAATAAATTCTACTTAACTATTAATTATTAATATATGTTTTAATTAATATCAAAGCCATCTTAGCTCAGTGGTAGAGCGCGTGGCTTTTAACCACGTGGTCGTGGGTTCGATCCCCACAGATGGCGATATTTTTTTATGCGTTGGTTAATCTGTGTGGTCTTAGTAATTTCCATGCAATCCATGTTTTCATCAATTCCATTAGAAATTTTATTTTAAAATTTTAGATGATTATTAATTTTCACGATGTTTTGTGATCATGAACCTGGTCTTCTCATCTCATGCACGTGATACAGGGAGAAAAGAAGCTTCATCTAATGCCATTTCGAAGCAAAATAAAGAAGTTTCAACATCCTTTAAATGAAACGACTCAAATTATCTAAGAATAATTTTTGTTTTAAAAAATAGTTCAGTAAAACAGATTCACATAAAACTTTATATTAGTCACTATTGTGTTATATATGGCCGGTGCCAACTTTTCTACTTGTCACATTATAATATGTTATTGCTTATGCTTTTAGTTTTATAAATATGTGTCTATGTTACAAAATTTATTCCTATATTTTTAAAATACCTAATATTTGAGTGAATGAATTTGCTACATTTTAGTTAGCATTTTAGAAAATTTTAAAAAAAACTTTTTTTTTCTTATTTTTATGTTTATCACTTGATATATATTTTCACTAAATAAAATGAGAGTGGACACCATTATCGTGGTATTGAGGGAAAACTAATTACCAAAAAAAAAAACATTGAAAAATATTCAATTCAAATTAACTATAAGAAAAGTTAGTATATGATTATATTAGCATAAGACAAATTAAACGCATTGTAATAACCCATCAAATAATTTCGGTTGAATCAAAAGTTTCAGGCAATGAAAATTACTTTGAGTATTTCGATAAAGAAATTTAGTTAAATGCAATCTTTTGGTTTTTGCTAATGAGTTTGGTGAAAACTATTTAATATACTTTAAATATTTTTTATATGCCTATATTCAATATTTTTTTATTAAATACTTCACAGATTTGTAACTTATAACTTAAAGATACGTTAGCATTCTCCATATTTTTTACGAAGAAAGTTTCTTAGTGTCGTATAATATATTACATTGAAAAATCCATTTTTAAAAGAGAAAAAAATAAAATACTCATTATAAATTAATAACTTCAAAATTATTTGGTACTTGCTTCTTCAACTGATTATAAAATTTTAATAGATTGTATTAAATTTGTAGTTACATTATTACTTAAATTAAATTCAAATTAAATTATCAATTCATTTATTTATTTATTTAACAATTATAAATTAATCCAACCTAAACTATACTATATCTTTCAGATTTAGGCATACGTTGAAGTAATATATGTCTAGAGTTTTTTTATATTATTTTTTTAGATATTTCTCCTCCAACTCAAATATAACTTTTAAAACCGTTGGTGATAAAAATTAATCATTACTAAAGTTAATAAATACTTTATATTAATATTATAATAAGGAAAAAAAATAAACTTTTTAAAAACATTTAAACCCTATTTGACCGTAATTAAGTAAAACACATGCGGGTTGGGTTATTTTTTTTTCAGAGCCAGCACGTGGTGTTACTATATATTTTGATTATTTTATTGTGATGTTAAACTCAACGTTTTTGAGATGAAACATAGGCTCGCCATATTGTGAATCCTTTGTGTTCGGCCTGGAAATTCGATCCAAGTCAAAGGATTCAATAGGCCCAACATTATGGTCCAGAAGACAAATGCGACTCCAATTCTAATGGAAGGAACATTCGTCAAATTTTAAACGTGTTTCCTTAGAAACTGTAAATTTTGTAAATGATTAACAAAAGTTTAGTTTATAGTGTTGTGAATCCTGCATGTTAATAAGACATATTTTCTTTTCTTTTTTTGCTTTTGTATGGTAATTATATCTCCAACTCAACCTTTGCGTTGACCCAGACTAAGTTCCACTTTGACAATTTTCTCTTAAGACTCATCCCACATCAGTTTTATGATATATATGAGGGAATTAATCTTGGCCACTGATTTGAATCCGAATACTCAGTACAACGATACAACGAAACAATTTCTTACACATTTTACGATTAAAAGATTCACTTTTAACTCTCTAAACATTGTTTTTTAAATAATGATTAAATAAACTGATTCGTTTACTAAGGATTCATTTAAATACAAATCAGAATCACTTTTAAGATTTTTTTTTACTGAAAATATAATTTTTTAATAAAAATTTTCTTAAATATACTTCTAACTGTATATCAAACAGACTCCGATTTCAATAATTCAAAGGGACAGACGTGTTAGTAATTAGCTTCTTACTCATTAATAGATTTAGTATTTTATATATCATACATATAAAAAATCTATATTAATTAACTTTTTTAAAATGTGGATTGTACTTTAAATGGTGAAGTGATAATTGTTAATAAAAAATCAATTCTTATCATCAAGTATGTACATCAATTGGTATAAAGGTTAATTTCAATTTCGAATCCAACATATACAGTGCATTAAGTATTTAGAAAAAGAATTCCATAATATGTAATAATTTTATTTCATTCAATTAAGATTATTTTTTGTAAAAGATACTCGTAGTCTGAACAAAAAAGATTATTAAAAATTTTAATAATTTATTATACATGTATATATATTTTGTTATAGTCTTAATAATAATTCAATCAGTAATTATTGTTTTAAAATAATTAACATATGTTTACCTCTATTATGAATTAGTTTGATTTGGCTTAAATTTGATTTGATTTGATTTATAATCTCATAATTTAATTTTGACCTATTAATTTGTTATGAATCATTTTTAAGTCTAATTTAACCTTTATATAAATTGGAGGTGACAAATTGAACCAAATACAATGGATTGATCCGAACAATCAACAAATAATGTCACACTTGAAAACTAGGCCAGAAAAAAAAATTAAACCAATTTGACTCGACCTAATAGGCATATTTGGGCTCATAAATGTAGAGAAATATATATCTTAAGATTTTATATATTAAATAAACTTAATTTTGGTTTTGGTTTAGGTTTATTTTTAGTCGAGGACAATTTGGCATGGTGGTTTAGTATAGGACCAAATTATACCAATAAATCTGCAACGCTTAAAAAATTCGAGTTAGGCAGGAGATTTAATTTGCCATCTCTTATTTAAATAAACTTATGTTATAAACATAATATTAAAATAATGTTAAAATATTTTACATATAATAAATATCAATATTTTTATTAAAATAATCTTATTTATTAACAATCCACACTTAAAACCATTAATAAAGTTCTATGTTTTATAAGAAAATAAAAATACCTACATCAGTGATTTCCTTGAGTAGAACACTAATAAAGGTCATCTTATTTAGTAATTATATATAGAAAAATATTATTTCGCATGCAGATAGTTTTTAAAGCAAGTACTAGAATTGTTATTTGTCTTTTAGAGTATCTTTAATACAAGTGTTTTTATAAATTATTGAAAATTAAATAATATTGTTTAAATTTATTTTTTTAATGGAACATTTGACTTGATAATGTGTGGTTTAAGTGTATTACTTAAATAAGTAACATTGCTTAATTGATTAATATTAATAAAAATTATTTTTAGTTATATAATTCAAGTATTCACTTTAATAATTTTAACATTGAAGTGAATTTTTATATAAAATATTTTAATTTTTGTGATATGTCCATAAAATTAAGATAAATAATTTATTTAAACAATCATGCATTGTAGATATTTTTAATATTGATCGATATTTTAAATAAAAAAAGATAAAATTAAAATAATTCAATTCATATATTCATTTGATTTGTCAAAACTAATTCGTATATCTTAAATTTTAAATATTTAGTGTTTATAATGCTAATTTATGTTCTTTTAATAGTTAAATTTTTTTATATTATAATTAGTAATAAGTAATAATTAATGATAAGTGATAAGATACGAACTTGAGAAAATTATTAAAAGAAAAAATAAAAATTTGACAGTATAGTTATTCTTTATGAAAAATTATTAGGTGATTTTAGACTATTATTTATCTATAATTCTAATCAATATTTATGTGATAATATTTAAGATTTAAATTTAAGAATAAATAATAAATAATATTTAATTAATATCATATAAAAATTGATTGAAATCATAAATTAGTGATATATCATTGTCTAATAATTTCTTTCCTCGTAGGAAGATGATATCAGTTTGACCTAATAAATAAATTAATGGACATAAATAGAACAGAATGTAACTCTCTCCTTTCTATTTTTCTGGTTCAACCTTTTCAATGGATCCAAGATGTACGAACACTTTAACCTTACGCAATGTTTTGTTCTCTTTTTAAAACACACCAAACAGAATCCACATGTATGATTCTTTTGCCCCAGCTTTTAATTAACTTGTCCATGAAGTGTTCTTCAAAAATAAAACTTGTCAATGAAATGTTACCGCTTGAGGGAAATTAAGAAATGAGGGCTAAACTAAAATTGATCGTTGAAAGGGAACCAAAACACAAATTACTAGTGCTAATCCAATGTATGATTCTAAACTAAGCCTTGCATGGCCACCTCAAACAAAATAAAAAAATATTATTACATTATATGTATTAATAAAAAAAAAATTAATAGCCGTTCTTCCAAATTTTTAGTATTTTACGTTTTTCTTTATATTTGCCTCGCAATTCGAATGAGAATTCTCATGCATAAAGTTTGTCACTTTTGGACAAAACACATCTCTTCCCTATCAAGTTCGTCACCTATTGCATAATGGTAAAACTCAGATTGTGTCCTTTTTAACATGACTCATTAATTTTAGAACACATGAATCCTATAAGAACAATTTGAGAAATGCGAAACATCAAACAGAAAAAGGAAATCTAGTTAAAATTCATGTTGGTACAAAACCGAAACCCCCTTTTATTGTGTGGTACTAGATAATTTATCTGTTATTGTTGCTGGTCTACACCTGCAGTAGACAATATGTGATACAGTGTTTGTATCCAAAGCTACAATGTTACGAACATTGTAAAGGAAAACAAAACATATGCTGAAAATCCTGCATGTAAATAACGTAACATAACGAAAGTTTGATACCCAAGTGGTACACGATAAAAACATAGTCGCCTTAACAACAAGATTCCCAAAACTATGTACGTGCATTTTATTTTATTTTTATTTGTTTCACGAATCTTCTTATTTACAAATCATAATTTCAACTAAAGATTTTAAATCTTGTAAATTTAATATTTCAAATTATATATTTAAACTTAAAAAAATATTCAGTGATAAAAAAAGATTAATCTTATATATAAAAAAATGTATGACACATTAGGCTAATAGAAATGACTGTGCTAAAAATATTTTAATAGAAATTTAGAATCTAATTATAGAATTATACACTATGGACTGGTCAATATAAACCGTAAGTTCGTAGTTGTTTTGTGGCTCGTTGTTTTGATGATAAATATTGTGTAGGTGCAAACTTATAGCATGCAAATTGCAAAACACGTTATTTTTCATTGAGTGATCATCCCTTAAAATTTCAACATTGGTTATATCCCGACCCAAACATATACCTAACACCAAGTGCAAGCGAAACTTAACTTGAAGATAGAACTTAGAATGCCACATATAATTTAGTGGATTGAGGCAAAGCAGCGAGCAGGGGTGGTGCGGTCAACCTCGACCACGTGGTTTTAGGAAAGAAAAGTGGTCGGTGGTATTCTAACCTAAATATAATTTAGTTCTAAGTATTGATCATATTGTTCATATTTGTTCAATTATTGACATCAAAATCTCATCCAATTTCATTCACAATTTAATTTTCTTCTCTCTAGGACGAGGCTCGATATTTAGTCTAGCAGCTATACAATTAATCAAGTTATCATGATGAACAAGAGAAAGCAATAATTATTTGGACGGAAAAAATAGTTTATATCTATAAAATGGTTCTATAATATTTAAGTGGTGACAATTGTTAAGTATAAATCTAAGCAATCCTTTCCTGATTTTTGTAACGTTTTATAAGAAAATAAAGCGAGGATTACATGATGCTGACAGTGAAAGCGTTGACAGAGTCTATTTGTTGACGCAGTTTTTTCGGTCATACACGAGTTTTCTCCTTTTTTATTTTTAATCACTTAAATCTATCTTTAATAGTACACACTTCATTCATGTTCTTAACTCAGTTATAATAAATTCTACTTTACATATCATTTTTTTGTTGTATTGTGTATTTCAACAACTTTTCACTTATAAAATTTGTATAAGTTAAACGATAGAAAGATAATTTTCTTTTTAACAAATTTTAATAATATCTTTCAAAAATAATATAGATATTTATAAAAGATACTTTCTTTTTTAAGTCAACAAATAATCACATAATTATGTAATTAATTATTAAATGAACAATTTTTTTCATCTTTTATATTGATTTATATTTATAAATAATTTTAATGGATCTAAAATTATCAGTCTTATGTAGTGGATTTATCATTATTATTGAGTTAATTATTTAAATATCAATTATTATTAATTAATAAATAATGACATAGTTATTTATTTATTTATTAATTATTAATTCTAAATGACCTTCTATTATGATAGGTCAAAGTGGTGTTGATCTATTTGGTTAATTGTTTTTTTTTTCAATATGCAAATATGTTTTTGAAAATATATTATAATTCAAAGATTAATATGTTTTTCTTAACATATTTTTATCGGTATAAAAAAATCATAAATTTTATGTGTTCATATTTCTTCATTGGATCATGAGTTTTTAGTTATGATTGTTTTCTTTAAATTTTAATCAAATTTCTGACAACAACTATTGATTGTTATTAAATTTACATAAGAAAGAAAATGATTATCAACTTTGGCAATTGGTTGTTTTAGAAAAAAAATTATTTTTTTCTTTATTTCATTTAAATTAAAATATTTTTATTCATCATATTTTTTTCTATATACTAAACATATTATTAGAGAAATAGAAAGAAAAATAAAAAAAAGAGATAATTAAGATGTGAGATTTATTTAAAATTTTTAAATATTTTTTTTATCAATAGAAATATGTTGAGAATGACATATATGTTTTTATATTGTAATAAATTGTTGAAAATATATTGGTATCCCAAAAAGAAATAATTGATCGAGCAAGTCGATATCACTTTAACTTATTACAATATAATGTCTTTCAAAAATTAATAATTAATACATAAATAATTATATTATTTATTTAAATCCGCAAGGTAAGTCTTATAATCTTATATCTTTCACAAATTATTTGCTAATTTGAACATTAAAGTATTTTTTTGCAGATATCTCGATTGAGAAGAATATTCTTTTACATATACATTTTGACAACCACCGTAGGACTTGAACTCTCTACCACAAAGTTAAGAGTAAACTCTCGATCACAAAGTTAAGAGTGAACTTTCGACCACAAAATTAAAAGTGAACTCTCGACCACAAAATTAAGAGTGAACTCTCGACCACAAAATTAAGAGTGAACTCTCGACCACAAAGTTAAGAATTGTGCACTCTACTGACTTAGTTAGATGACGTCTTCGATCAATTACTTAGTTAGATACATGTCGTTCTTAATATATTTATGTTAGTGTAAAATTATTTAAAAATTTTAAATAAATCTCACACCTTATTTATTTCTTTTTTTTTTATCTCTTTTTCTCTTTCTATCTCTCTAACAATATATTTAGTATAAAGAAAAGAAATATAATAAATAAAAATATTTTGATTTAAGCAAAATAAAGAAAAATAAAATAAAATAAAATAAAGATTTTTTTTTTCTAAAACAACAAATTGCCAAAGTTGATAATCATTTTCTTCATTATGTAAAATTAATAACAATCGATTGTTGTTGTGAAAAAATTGATTAAATTTTTTAAAAAAAAATAATGAAATTCACTATTTTTTTTTCATAACAACCAAGATTTAGAGCTTGTCTCATTCTTTTATTCAAGAATACTACATAATGAAAAAGAAAAAAACAAACTGGCATCAAAGCATTACGAATCATCGTGGCACTTTTCTATTCGTGAGAAGATGAATAAAGAAGATATGAAGCGAAAGTTAACTGCAATCATAAAACACGCCGTGCCACCTTTTGTACAATCTCGGGTAAGGTTGTGTATCTTATTCATCAATGTCCTTATATACGGGAACATCTGGTTATTTTTGGCTAGGCTGCTGGTGCTTTATTTGAGTGCCTATTTAGTAGCTTTTGACAAATTGTGAACTAGTTCTTCTGTTTCAAATTGTTTAAGCTTATATATATATATATATATATAACAAAATAACATTCTATGCCTAAAGTATTTTTATTGAAAAAATTAGAAAAAATAATTTATATACTAATAATATAAAATATTTGTATATAATCATTTAATTATAAATAAATTTATT